>PVKU01014183.1:0-24460 GCA_004027475.1 Anoura caudifer
TTATGCTATTACAGTTGTCCCATTTTCCCCCCTTCATTCCCCTCCACCCTGCACACCCCCTCCCAGCCACATTCCCCTTTAGTTCATGTTCATTATGTCATAAGTTCTTTAGCTTCTACATTTCCCACACTCTTCTTGCCCTCCCCCTGTCTATTTTCTACCCATAGTCTATGCTACTTGTTATCTATACCTTCCCCCCCTCCTCCTCCCACTCCCCTGTTGCTAGCCCTCCATGTGATCTTCATTTCTGTGTTTCTGTTCCTGTTCTAGCTGTTTGCTTACTTGCTTTTGTTTTAGGTGTGGCTGTTAATATCTGTGAGTTTGCTATCTTTTCACTATCATATTTTTTATCTTCTTTTTCTTAGATAAGTCCCTTTAACATTTCATATAATAAGGGCTTGGTGATGATGAGCTCCTTTAACTTGACCTTATCTGAGAAGTGCTTTATCTGCTTTTCCATTCTAAATGACAGCTTTGCTGGATAGAGAAATCTTGGATGTAGGTCCTTGCTTTCATGACTTGGAATACTTCTTTTCAGCCCCTTCTTGCCTGTAAGGTCTCTTTTGAGAAATCAGCTGACAGTCTGATGGGAACTCCTTTGTAGGTGACTGTCCCCTTATCCCTTGCTGCTTCTAGAATTCTCTCCTTCATTTTAATCTTGGCTAATGTAATCATGATGTGCCTTGGTGTGTTCTTCCTTGGGTCCAACTTCTTTGGGACTCTCTGAGCTTCCTGGACTTCCTGGAAGTCTGTGTCCTTTGCCAGATTGGGGAAGTTCTCTTTTATTATTTGTTCAAATAAGTTTTCCACTTGTTGCTCTTGTTCTTCCCTTTCTGGTACCCCTATAATTCAGATGTTGGGACGTTTAAAGCTGTCCTGGAGGTTCCTAAGCCTCTCCTCGTTTTTTTGAGTTCTTCTTTCTTCATTCTTTTCTGTTTGGTTGTTTCTTTCTTCCTTCTGGTCAACTCCATTGATTTGAGTCCCAGTTTTCTTCCTATCACTATTGGTTCCCTGTGTGTTTTTCTTCATTTCCTTATTGTAGCCTTCATTTTTTCCATCTAATTTGCAACCCAAATCAACCAATTCTGTGAGCATCCTGATCCCCAGTGCTTTGAACTGTGCATCTGATAGGTTGGCTATCTCTTGGTTGCTTGGATGAATTGGCTCTGGGGCCTTGATATGTTCTCCTGTTTGAGCCATTTTTGTTTGTTTTTTCTTCCTTTTTTTTTGGTCTGGTCACGCCTGTTACATAGTGAGGGGTGGAGCCTTAGGTGTTCACCAGGGTGGGGCAGCCCAGTCGCTGGGATGTGATGCTGTATGTGGGGGTGGGGTCCAAGAGGGAACAATGGCACAGTCCCTTCCACTGCTTCCCACAAGTAAATTGGGCCCTTCTTGTGCTGATTCCTAGGTGGGTGGACTTGTGTACATTCTAGGACCCTGTGGGTCTCTCCAATGAACTCTCCTGTGAGACTGGGAGTCTCTCCCAGCACCTCAACACCCACAAGTGTTTTCAATCTCTATTTTTAGGTTTTATTTCCTAGTGCTGGGGCCCTGGGTTGCGAGGTCTGTCTCACTCCCCATTTTCGCCTGGATTATCTGCACGGGAATGTGGGACTGCGGTCAGCCATCTGCCTTGGCGCCTCACTGGGTCTGCCTGTTGCCTCCCTGCACTCAGGGTCCACTAGCCGCCATCTGTGTGCCTGCGGCTCCTGTGTGCCTGGGTTCGCCAGCCTCCGCTTTTTCCTGCCACAACTCCTCCCCTCTTACCAGTCTGGATGAATGGTTGTCAGACTTCAGTACAGTGCAATTTTCTGTCAGTTCTGATTGTTTTCTTGTTTCTAAATCTTTGTTGTCCTTAACTTTGGTTGTGTGAGGAGGCACAGTGTGTCCACCTACGCCTCTGTCTTGGCCAGAAGTCTCCAGGCACTCTTTTCTTAAGCCCTCTTAATATACACCTTTTGTAATGTTCTAGGTCTCTGCTATTTGGGTTCCAGTTGGGCTCTGTCAAGGGAATTTGACAGAGTTGGGTTTGGGGTTCTGTTGGGATTCTCTTGATGGAGGTGATAAGCCTCTTCATTAGCCCTATTTATAACTAGCTGCTTTTCATCTGCTGTTAGCAGGATGTTACGGGGAGCCTGTACATCTGCCTAGTTTGGTGGGTGAGTGGCAAAACTGGAGGTGATAATTCTGCAATTTTCTGAAGATTTTCCCTATATGAGGAGTTGGAATTCTTCTAATTCAGTAAATCTGAAGTGGAAAGTGGGCTATGGGCCCAATAGTGGCCAGCAGGCTGCACTTCCTTGTTTATTCTACCCGTATGGTATTGTCTCAAAGGGAATTGTCCTACTTTGGATACAGAATGCTCCCTGGCCATATTGGGTGCCCTTCCAGGTCTTTGAGGGGGAGATCATGCCTTCATATGGGCTGGGGCTTTTGCCTCTCTGGGCCCTATTACAGGGGTATCTAGCGGTGGGGGTGAGGTGGGGGAAATCTTCCTGTTGCTAATCCTGCATCCCCTGGATCCAGTGTATTGAAGAGATTCATCTCCTGATTTTCCTTTTCTTCCTGTGTCTTACTATCAGGGAGGGGTTTTGAAGCCAATTTCCTTCTCTGCATCATTAGGTTGTTCCCTTTGTTTGCTGAAACCTTATTGTGTTAAGACATAAATGCCTGGACATAAGGGATTTTGTCCCATTTCCCTGACCATTGGCAAAGCAATTCCAGCAGTATAATGGTGTAGTAATTTAGAGGACAACTTGGGGGACATTTCCCCCCATAGTCTAAAGTACACATAGACCAAGTGGTGTTACAATAGAAAACCAATTCTTAGTCATTAGATCATAGGTGTACATGGACCAATCTGCTAAAATTTGTCCTAGTGGGCTCCCTTTGGGAGTTGAATCAGAACAACCCCTGATGGCACGAAAGGACAAACCCAAAACCATAGCCATAGAAAGACCTCAGACAAACTGGGAACATATAAACAGAACTTGGGTTATAGAGTTCTGACAAGATGGAGGCGTAGGTAGAAACCCTTCACTTCCTTGCACAAACAAAAGGAGGATAATAACCATTCTAAAATCAATAAACAACCAGAAGTGCCAGAAAATCAAACTGCATGGAACTCTGACAACCAAGGAATTAAAGAAATAGTCAACCATAGCAAACAAACCAGTAAGGCAGCGGACGGAGAGAACTCGTGGCAAGGTGGTGGACTGTGGGGGCAGGGCTGGCTGTTTGCAAGGCAGTGGACCTCACAGAACAGAAAACTGAGATTCAGAGCTGACTGTGGGCTACAGCGGTTTCCACAGTGGGAGAAACTCCCAGTTTCACATGAGTTTGTTGGAAAGTGGGGCTAGAGCCAAGCAGGTGAGCTGCATTGTTCCCTCTCTGTCCCCTCCCCCACAGGTAGCACTGTAGCCTAGCAAAGAGGGTTGCCATGCCCTGGTGAATAACTAAGGCCACGCCCTCTTACAACATAACAAGTGCACCAAGACAAAGAAATAGGGCCCAAATGAAAGAACACGGCAAAACTTCACAAAGAGAGCTAAGTGATGAGGAGATAGCCAACCTATCTGATAGAGAATTTAAAGCCCTGGTAATCAAAATGCTCACAGAACTAATTGAGCTTGGTTGAAAAATGAAAGATACCCAAGATGAAGTAAAGCAAAATATTTAGGGAACCAACAGTGACAGGAAAGAAACCAGGACTCAAATTAATTATTTGGAACAAAAGGAAGAAATAAACATCCAACTGGAACAGAATGAAGAAACAAGAATTCTTGTTTCTTCAAAAAAAATGAAGAGAAACTTAGGAACCTCTGGTACAACTTGAAATGCTCTAGTATCTGAATTATAGGGGTGCCAGAAGGGGAAGTACAACAGCAAGAAATTGAAAATTTATTTGAACAAATAATGAGGGAAAACTTTCCCAATATGGCAAAGGAAATAGGCTTCCAGGAAGTCCAGGAAGCCCAGAGAGTCCCAAAGAGGAACACACCAAGGCACATCATCATTAAATTATCCAAGATAAGAGATAAAGAGAGAATCTTAAAAGCAGCAAGAGAAAAGGAGAGAGTTACCTACAAAGGAATTCTCATGAAGCTATCAGCTGATTCCTCAAAAGAAACCTTGCAGGCAAGAAGGGGCTGGAAAGAAGTATTCCAAGTCATGAAATGCAAGGACCTCCATCCAAGATTACTCTATGCAGCAAAGCTATAATTTAGAATGGAAGGGCAGATCAAGTGCTTCCCAGATAAGGTCCAGTTAAAGGAGTTCATCATCACCAAGCCCTTATTACATGAAATGTTACAGGGACTTATCTAAGAAAAAGAAGATCAAAACTATGAACAGTAAAATTCACAACTATCAACAGAACCTAAAAAACAACCTAATTGAACCTAAAAAAAGAAAAACAACAAAAAACTACAACAGGAACAGAATCAGAGAAATGAACATCACAAGGAGGGTTTTCATTGGGGAGGGGAAAGGGAGGAATGGGGTTGAAAGGTACAGGTAAAAAGAAGCATAATTGGTAGGCATAAAATAGACAGGGAGAGGTCAAAAATGGTATAGGAAACCGAGAATTCAAAGAACTTTTATGTACAACCCATGGACATGAACTGATGTGGGGCAGAATGCTGGAGGGTTGAGGGGGCAGGATGGAGGGGGGATAAAAGGGGGGAAATTGGGAAAACTGTAATAGCATAATCAATAAAATATACTTAAAAATAAAAAATAAAACAGAACTTGGGTCCATAATTTCATTATTCCAAATGAGTGCTCACAAGCAAGCCTTAGAATCTTATCTCCTACCAACTGATATACAAGTGGTCCTAACCAGAACCAAATGGCATGAAGCCCAAGTGGCAGGGATAGCCTACCAACCAGTATCACAAATGGTCATAACTGGACCCAAGTGGCACAAAGCCTGAGTGACACAAAGCCCAAGAGGCACCAAACCCAAATGGCAGGGTTAGAGGACCCCTGGTGTGCATGCTGGTTTGACTCACCCACTCTTGGAGTCCATCTGCTCTCCGGACCTATATCCTTTCACCAGCCAAGTGCTTCAGGCAGCTGACACCCTGAGAAGGAGTGCAGGATATTCCTTGAGAAAAGCCCTTAGAAACTGCTAGGAAGTCTCCACAATTCTGCTCTTGGGGTTGGCCTGCCACAGGCAGCTGAGACCCCAGCCCAGGCCCTTTGGGACTTACCAAGGTCTATACTGTCCCACCAGAGTAGCCAAAAACTGTAAATGAACAAGTGGAGATTATGCTGCCACTTGCAACAAAAGCCATACTGATGAGGCCGGTGCTGGTACAAAATGGAAGAGGTTTTATTCAGGTGCTGTGCAGCCTTGGAGAGTGGCAGACTCCTGTCTCCAAGACCACCTCCCCTTCTTGCTTAAGCCCACTGTTCCTTTTTAAAAAAAAATTTGTGTATTTATTTATTTATTTACTTATTTACTTATTTATAGGGGAAGGGAAGGAGAAAGGGCGAGAAAGATCAGTGTATGGTTGCCTCTCATGCACCCCATACTGGGAACCTGGCCCACAGCCCAGACATGTGCCCTGACTGGGAACTGAACCCACAACCCTTTGGTTTGCAGCCTGGTGCTCAATCCACTGAGCCAAACCAGCCAGGAAGCCCACTGTTCTTATTGGGACAGGGAGGGGAGGGTTGTTTTTTTTTTTTCTATCCAATTATCTTGGTAGCTTTTGTTGCTCAAGGATCCCTATCCATTCATATTTCTAGCTTTTGGCAGCTCAGGCCCTATCTATTCATCTTTCAAGGTTTTGGCTCCCAAACCCTATCATTTCCTTTCTAGCTTTGGGTGCACCTGGGCCCTATCCACTCATCTTTCTATCTTTCTAGCTTGTGGCATGCTTGGACACTATCCTGTTATATTTCTACTGCCATCTTGGATAATGAAGAAGACTCCCAGGAGCTTTGACTGGTGGTCTACGGTCACACTAGTTCCAAAAAGTTTTTTTGTCACTCCAAAATAAAAACACTTTAGTTCTGGGCAAGAAGGCAGCAGTGGTAAACACAGCTCACATCGTTGCACAACTGCATCAAAATTACAACTAAAATATAGAATGTCCATCACTCAGAACCATCAGAAATCAAGCCAAACGAAAGACTGAGCACTACAAAATTAAACCACATCCATCCAGACTGGTAGGAGGAGCAGAGACATGGAAAAGGCTGGTCCTACATTTATGGGTGGTGGATAAAATTCAGGAGGGAGATCTCAGGAGTCAGGAGTCCCAGCCCCACACCAGGCCCCCAAACCTAAGGTTCCAGTGCCAGGAATATAAGTTCCCATAACTTCAGCTGCAAAAACCAGCAGGGATTGAGTCAGTGGAAGAAACTTCTGGAGTTCCAAGCAGTTCCCCTTTAAGAACCCACACACAGACTTATTCAGACTCACTCCCTCTGAGCTCAGCACTAGGGTAACAGCTTGAAAGGCACTAGTGGCATACAGGGAGGAACAGAAGTGTGTGGCATCAAGGTGAGAACTGGGGGATAGCTTTCTCCCAGACAGAAAGGTGGGCAGAGACCACTGTCCATTTTCTGAGCCCTCCCCACACAGAGCCACAGGGCCAGCAGGGGGGTCCCATATCTGAAACTCCATCAATCTGACTAACACAGTTTGCTCCACCCTGGAGATCTCCTGAGACTCTGTCCCACCCAATTTATGGGTCCACACATGCTGTTAATAGGGACTTTTCTGTGTGAATGGCTCATGCTTCACAACTTCTTAATCCCATCAAACAAGCAAGAGTTGGCCTCAGTGAGCCACTAGCACCCATACCTCTTGCTAGGTAGCCTTAGGCCCTGCACTAGCAGCAGGCAGCCTCAATTCACAGCTTGTCTTGTCTGGGAATCTCCACGCCCAGCACAACTAGCAGCTATCTCAGGTTGCATTATAGTTCATGCAAGGTGGTGCTGGGCAGAACACAGGTGGAGACTGACCTTGGCTTAAACCACCCAGAAAACTCCAGAGCCTGTGCCCCCAGTGAACAGCTACAGACCATGTGGGAGCACCACCACTTTGCCAAACCACAGCTGATTACAGAGGTGGATGTTGGTGGTCAGTGGTCACAGTCAGACCCTGCAGCTGACTGGCCTGGGTAAATCCCTCCCATTGACCTAGAACAGTAATCAAGACCCAACTACAAAAGGAGGGTGTACTCAGCCCACACTAAGGGTGCACTTTGTGTGCCCAGTTTGGGTGATAGGGGTGGCTGTGCCACTGGACCCTACAGGACACCTACTACATTAGGCCATGCTACCCAGACAGGGAGTCAGAAGCTCTACCTCATACATAGAAACAAACACAGGGAAGTTGCCAAAATGAGGAAACAAAGAAACATGGCCCAAATGAAAGAACAGATCAAAAAGTTCAAAAAAAGACAACTAAACAAAATGGAGATAAGCAATCTATCAGATGCAGAGGTTAAAACACTTGTTATAAGGATGCTCAAGGAATTTAGTGAGGACCTTAACAGCATAAAAAAGATCCAATCAGAAATGAAGGATAAATGAACAATTTATAGGGCAACAACAGTAGAGTGGACAAAGCAGAGAATCAAATCAATGGAATGTAAGGAGGCAAAAAACACAACCAATCACAACAACAAAAAAGAATTTAAAAAATGAGGATAGTGTAACCAGCCTCTGGGACAACTTAAGGTGTTCCAACATTCCCATCATAGGGGTGCCAAAATGAGAAGAGAAAGAGCAAGAAATTGGAAATGTATTTGAAAAAAAATAAAGAAAGAAAACTTCCCTAATTTGATGAAGGAAATAGACATGCAAGTCCAGGAAGCACAGAGAGTCCCAAACAAGCTGGATGCAAAGAGGACCAATCCAAGACACATCATAATTAAAATGCCAAGTGTTAAAAAATAAACAGAATCTTAAAAGCATCAAGAGAAAAGCATTTAGGTACCTACAGGGGAGTTCCTGTAAGACTGTCCCTGGTTTTTCACAAGAAACTTTGCAGGCTACAAGGGACTGGCAAGAAATATTCAAAGTCATGAAAAGCAGGGACCTACAGCTAAGATTGCTTTACCCAACAAAGATACCATTTAGAATCAAAGGACAAATAAAGATCTTCCCAGATGAGAAAAAACTAAAGGAGTTCATCATCCCCCAAACCATTATTATATGAAATGTTAAAGGGACATATTTAAGAAAAAAGAAGAAGAAAACTATGAAAAATAAAATGGCAATAAATACATACCTATCAATAATTGAATCTAAAAAACAAACTAAGCAAACAAGAAGAACAGAGATAGAATCATAGATACAGAGAGCATTTTGATGGTTGCCAGATTGGGGGCAGGTATGGGAGAAGGGGTGAAGAGGGGAGGGGATTAAGAAGTACAAATAGGTAGGTACAGAATAGCCATGGGGATGTAAAGTACAGTATAGGAAATTGAAAAGCCAAAGATTTATACACATGACCCATGGATGTGAACAATGGTGTGAGGATGGCGTGGGGGAGTGGGGGGTGCTGGGTGGAGGGGGACAAAGTATGAAAAGTTGGGACAACTGTAATAGCATAATCAATAAGATACAATTTAAAAAAATAAAAGCCCTCTTATTATTCTTATTCTTGAGATCCAAGATAGAAGTAGAGTAGGGACCCAAATGACATGTAGCCCAAGAGGCCAAGAGGGCTGGCTGGGCTTCCACAGGTGGCACCTGAAGTTCTGGAGGGATATTTAAGCAGTGGGGGGCTCCCCTTGAGAATTGTGGGGTCTAAACTCCAAGCTGTTCTTCCCAGCCTAGAGCACCAGAACCAGTAAAGGAACCCAAATAACGTCTGGTTGTGAAAAACTGCAGGGTTTCTGTCTGATGGGAAATGGCAGAGATGTACAGAGCCTCTTAAAGGGCCAACACACAAAATGTTGTTTACAGCCACTTACCCCTTGGCTCTGGAAGGGCATAGTGGACTAGAGCCATGTGAGGAGAGTCTGAGGTTGGAGGCTCTCAGGAGAAAGCTGCAGGGTCGGCTACCAGGATCACTGTGCTGAGCCATTCCCCATACTGCAGAAGCCATCATTCTTGAGCAGAGCACTCCCCTCCAAGTGGCATCAAACTAAGGGGAAGCAATAGCCCCACCCACAGGAATCCCTCTTACCCACCATGGGGAACTTAGGCCAGGCTGCTGAGAAGTGAAGCTGGAGGCAATTTCAGAGATCAAGCCTAATAAAACCCTGCAGGCAGAGGCGGATCTCTGGGAGCTCTGAGACTTTAGCTGAACTTCTGCAGGCCTGGAGCTGCTAAAATCTGGCCTTGGTGTGCGGCTTGGTCATTTCAACACAAACCCAGGTCCAGCAGAGGGAGCCATAAGTTGTGGGTTGGTGATAGCTCCAAACAGGTTGCCCAGGAACCATCACGGGTAATGTCTGACATAGGTTTGCACCAGAGCCTTTGCAAATCTACCTAATACATGGAAACAAACACAAAGAGGCAGCCAATGTGGGAAGACAAAGGAAAGGGCCCCAAATGAATGAACAAGAGAATTCTCTAGAAGAACTAAATTAAATGGAGGCAAGCAATTTATCAGATATGGGGTTTAGAGTAATGATTATAAGGATGAAAAAAAGACATAGAAATCATGAAAAAGGACCAGTCAGAAATGAAGAATGCAGTACCTGAAGTAAATAATACACTGGAAGGAATAAACAGTAGGTTAGATGAAATAGAGGATTGAATCAGTGATTTGGAAGACAAGGTAGAAAAAAACACCCAAGCAGAACAGCAAAAAGAAAAAGGAGTTTTAAAAAATGAGGAGAGTTTAACCTTTAGGACAACATGAAGCATAACAAGATCCACATCATAGGGGTACCACAAAGAGAAGACAGAGAGTAAGAAATTGAGAATCTATTTGAAGAAATAATGATGATTGATACTTCCCTAACCTGGTGAGAAAAAATGACACACTAGTCCAGGAAGCACAGGAAGTACCAAACAAGATGGACCCAAAGAGGCCCAAACCAAGACACATCAAAGTTAAAATGGCAAAGTTTAAAGACAAGGAGAGAATCTTAAAAATTGTGAGAAAAGCAGTTAGTTACTTACAAGAGGAAAACATTAAAAAATAAAATGGCACTAAATATGTATCTATCAACAATCACTGTAAATATAAATGGCTTAATGCTCCAATCAAAAGATAGAGGATAGCTGAATGGATGAGAAAACAAGGCCAGTATATATGCTGCCTCCAAGAGACCCACCTCAGAATGAAAGATACACACAGACTAAAAGTAAAGTGATGGAAAAGATATTTCATGCAAATGGAAAGGGAAAAACTAGCTGTAGTACCAATACTTACATCTGACAAAATAGACTCTAAAACTTTTTTGTAAGAGACAAAGGACATCACACAATGGTAAAGGGAACAATCTGAAAGAAGATCTAACCCTAGTAAACATGTATTCTTATTCTTTGTTAAAAATATATTTTATTGATTATGCAATTACAGTTGTCCCATTTCTTCCATCATTCCCCTCCACCCTGCACACCCCCTCCTATCCACATTCCCCCCTTTAGTTCATGTCCATGTGTCATAAGTTCTTTACCTTCTATATTTCCCATACTATTCTTGCCCTCCCCCTGTTTATTTTCTACCTACCATCTATGCTACTTATTCTCTATACTTCCCCTCCTCTCTCCCCCCACTCCCATGTTGCTAACCCTCCATGTGATCTCCATTTCTGTGGTTCTGTTCCTGTTCTAGTGTTGGCTTAGTTTGCTTTTGTTTTTGGTGTGGTTGTTAATATCTGTGAGTTTGCTGTCTTTTTACTGTCATATTTTTATCTTCTTTTTCTTAGATAAGTCCCTTTAACATTTCATATAATAAGGGCTTGGTGATGATGAACTCCTTTAACTTCACCTTATCTGAGGAGCACTTTATCTGCCCTTCCGATCTAAATGAAACCTTTCTGGATAGAACAATCTTGGATGTAGGTCCTTGCCTTTCATGACTTGGAATACCTCTTTCCAGCCCCTTCTTGCCTGTAAGGTCTCTTTTGAGAAATCAGCTGACAGTCTGATGGGAACTCCTTTGCAGGTGACTGTCCCCTTATCCCTTGCTGCTTCTAGAATTCTCTCCTTCATTTGAATCTTAGCTAATGTAATGATGATGTGCCTTGGTGTGTTCCTCCTTGGGTCCAACTTCTTTGGCACTCTCTAAGCTTCCTGGACTTCCTGGACATCTATTTCCTTTGCCAGATTGGGGAAGTTCTCCTTTATTATTTGTTCAAATAAGTTTTCCACTTGTTGCTCTTGTTCTTCCCCTTCTGGTAGCCCTATAATTCGGATGTTGGGACATTTAAAGCTGTCCTGGAGGTTCCTAAGCCTCTCCTCATTTTTTTGAATTCTTGTTTCTTCATTCTTTTCTGTTTGGTTGTTTCTTTCTTCCTTCTGGTCAACTCCATTGATTTGAGTCCCAGTGTTCTTCCTATCACTATTGGTTCCCTGTGCATTTTCCTTCATTTCACTCAGAGTAGCCTTCATTTTTTCATCTAATTTGCAACCCAAATCAACCAATTCTGTGAGCATCCTGATCCCCAGTGCTTTGAACTGTGCATCTGATAGGTTGGCTATCTTTTGGTCGCTTAGATGTATTGGCTCTGGAGCTTTGATCTGTTCTTTCGTTTGAGCCATTTTTTTGGAGGGGCAGGGCAGTCTGGTTGCACCTGTTACCTGTTACGTAGTGAGGGGTGGAGTCTTAGGTGTTCCCCAGGGCAGGACAATTCAGTCGCTGGATTGTGACACGGTATGTGGGGGTGGGGTCAGAGAGGGAACAATGGTGCCTGCTGTGCTCTCTCTTGGATTCCAGTCCCTTCCACCACTTCTCACAAGCAAATCGGGCCCTTCTGGTGCTGGTTCCCAGGTGGGTGGGCTTGTGTACATTCTAGGACCCTGTGGGTCTCTCCAATGAACCCTACTGTGAGGCTGGGAGTCTGTTCCGGCCCCTCAACCCCCACAAGTGTTTTCAATCGGTGCTTTTAGGTTTCATTTTCTGGTGCTGGGGCCCTGGGCTGTGCTGTCAGTCTCACTCCCTGTTCTTGCCTGGTCTATCCGTGCGTGAATGTGTGTCTGTGTTCATCCAGCCACCCTGCATGCCTCGCTGGGTCTTCCCGTCGCTGCCTGTGCACCCAGGACTGCCAACCACTGCTTTTTCCTGCCAAGACCCCTCTCCACTGGCCGCCAACTCCGCCCCTCCTACTAGTCTGGATGAATGGTTGTTGGACTTCCTTACAGTTCAATTTTCTGTCAGATCTGGGTTTTTTTGTTTGTTTGTTTTAAAATTTTTGTTGTCCTTAATTTTGGTTGTGTGAGGAGGCACAGTGTGTCCACCTACGCCTCCATCTTGGCCGTCCCTTCATTCCTATTCTCATTCTTAATCATGAGGATTTCTCCCATGTTGCTGTCTCCTCTCCTTCTTCCCATTTCACCTCACCACTTCCAGACCACCCCTAGGATTCCACAGAAATCCCCCACGCTGTACTACATTCATCAGCAATGTATGGTCAGGTTTAGAAGTTGTAACAAAGAGACCCCTCACAGGAAGGGAATAGCTTAAGCAGGTGTTACTGCTCATTCTCGTAATAGTCTAGAAGTGAGAAAGCCATGTCCCTTCCCTTTGGTTGCTTCACCCTCTTCTAGGCACCAGGTACTGATCTTTCTTTTTTTTTTATTGTCTTTATTTTTAAGTATATTTTATTGATTATAGTATTACAGTTCTCCATTTTTTCCTTTTATCCCCTTCATCCTGCACACCCCCTCCCTCCAGCATTCCCTCCACCCTTCCCCAGTTCATGTCAATGGGTCATACATATAACTTCTTTGGCTTCTCCATATCCTCCACTATTCTTAACCTCCCCCTGTGTATTTTATGCAAATTATGTTTCTTTTATTAAAAATTTAAAAAAATATTTTATTTATTTATCTTTAGAGAGAGGGGAAAGGAGGGAGAAAGAGAGGGGTAGAAATATCAATGTGTGGTTGCCTCTTGTGCACCCCCTACTGGGGACCTGGCTCACAACCCAAGCATGTGCCCTAACTGGGAATTGAACCAGAGACCCTTTGGTTTGCAGGCTGGCACTCAATCCACTGAGCCACACCAGCCAGGGCCAGTTTTGCTTCTTATCCCCTGTACCTTTTTCCCCAAAACTCCCCCAACCCCCTCCCCACTGATAACCCTCCATGTGATCTCCATTTCTGTGATTCTGTTCCTGTTCTAGTTGTTTGCTTAGTTTGTTTGTTTTAGGTTCAGTTCTTTAGTTGTGAGTTTATTGTCATTTTACTATTCATAGTTTTGATCTTCTTTTTCTTAGATAAGTCCCTGTAACATTTCATATAATAAGGGCTTGGTGATGATGAACTCCTTGAACTGGACCTTATCTGGGAAGCACTTGATCTGCCCTTCCATTCTAAATGATAGCTTTGCTGGATAGAGTAACCTTGGATGTAAGTCCTTGCCTTTTCATGGCTTCGAATATTTCTTTCCAGCCACTTCTTGTCTGCAAGGTTTCTTTTGAGAAATCAGCTAGTAGCCTTATGGGCACTCCTTTGTAGGTTTTCTTCTTGTTGCTTTTAAGATTCTCTCTTTATCTTTAATCTTGGATAATTTAATGATGATGTGCCTTGGTGGGTTCCTCTTTGGGTCCAACTTCTTTGGGACTCTCTGGGCTTCCTGGACTTCCTGGAAGTCTATTTCCTTTGCCATATTGGGAAAGTTTTCCTTCATTATTTGTTCAAATAAGTTTTCAGTTTCTTGTTCTTCCTCTTCTTCTGGCAGCCCTATGATTTGGATGTTGGAACATTTAAAGTTGTCCCAGAGGTTCCTAAACCTCTCTTCATTTTTTTTAAAGTTCAGATTTTTATTGATTGTGTTACAAAAGAGGTTTAGTCAAGTAGTCCAAAGCCCATGTCATCATCAGACTCCTCAGATTCTTCTTTCTTTGCTTCCACTTTCTTTTCCTCATCTGGAGCAGCAGCAGTTGAGGGGGCAGGACCTTGTTTCTTCATTTGTTCCAGTTGGATGTTTATTTGCTCCTTCTGCTCTAGATTGTTGATTTGAGTCCCAGTTTCCTTCCCGTCACTGTTGGTTCCCTGTAAATTTTTCTTTATTTCACTTTGCATATCCTTCATTTTTTCCTCTATTTAGTGACCACATTCAACCATTTCTGTGAGCATCCTGATCACCAGTGTTTGAACTCTGCATCTGACAGGTTGGTTATCTTTTCATCACTTAGTTCTGTCTTGGGGGTTTTGATCTATTCTTTCATTTGGGCTGTATTTCTTTGTCTCAGCACACCTGTTACATAGTAAGGGGCAGAGCCTTAGGTATTTGCCAGGGTGGGGCAACCCAGGTTGCTTAGTTTTGGAGCTGTGTGTGGGGGAGGGACCCTAGGGGGAGTGATGCTGCTTGCTACACTCTCGCTCTGCTTTCAGTGACTTCTCCTGCTACCCACAAGCAAATTGGGCCCTTCTGGTACTGATTCCTGGGTGGGTGGGTTTGTGTACATTGTAGGACCCTGTGGTCCTCTCCAATAAACACTCCTGTGAGGCTTGGGGTTTCTCCCATTGCCACAACCCCCACAGGTTTTTATAGCCACAGGTTTTGAGGATTTCTTTTCCAGTGCTGGAACCCTGGGTTGCACAGTCTGTCTTGTTGCCTGGTTGATCCTCCTGGTTTATCTACACACAAATGTCGGATCGTCAGCAGCTATCTTGCCTGCCCAATCCTCCAGCCACTGCCTCGCCAGGCATCATCTTCACCCTGGCTGCAGTTCTCCACCCACCCCTCCTACCTGTCTGAATGAATGTTTATTCTTTAACTTCTTGGTTGCCAGACTTCCATACAGTTTGATTTTCTGACAGCTCCAGTTATTTTTTGTTTTTTAAATTTGTTGTACTTCTTTTGGTTGTGCAAGGAGGCAAAGAGTATCTACCTATGCTTCCACCTTGGCCAGAAGTTTCCTGTATATTTTTCTTTATTTCACTTTTTATAGCCTTTACTTCTTCCTCTAGTTTTTGACCATACTCAATCATTTCTGTGAGCATCCTGATTACCAGTGTTTTGAACTCTGCATCTGATAGGTTGGCTATCTCCTCGTGGCTTTCTTCTTCTTCTGGAGTTTTAATCTGTTCTTTCCTTTGGGCCATATTTCTTTGTCTCAATGTACCTGTTACATTGTAATGGGTGGAACTTTTGGTATTTGCCAGGGTGAGGCATCCCACCTCCCTGCGTTGTTGTGCTGTATGTGGGGGAGGGGTCCGAGAGGGAACAGTGCTGTTTGCTTGGCTCTCTCCTGCTTTCAGTCACTTCCCTGTCCTCCCACAAACAGATTGTGCCCTTTCAGGAGCTCCCCTTGTGCTGACTCCAGGTGGATGTTCTTGTGTATGTTCTAGGATTCGGTGGGTCCCTCTAATGGACTAGCCTGTGAGATTAGGAGTTTCTCCCACCACTGCAATCTCCACAGGTTTTCTACAGCCAGAGGTTTTGAGGCTTTAGTTCCTGCACTGGAAACCTGGATTACAGGGTGGTCTGTCTGGCTCCCCAGTTGTTCTTTCCAGCTTATTCACATGCAAATGTGGAATATCCTTGTCCACCAGCCACTGCCTTGGTCCTTTCCACCCTGGCTGCCCATCTCCATCCGTCCTATCAGTCTAGATGAATGTTTCTTTAACTCCTTGGTTGTTGGATTTCCATACAGATTGATTTTCTGGCAGTTACAGTTGGTTTTTGTTTTTAAATTGCTTGTTACCCTTCTTTTGGTTGTGCAAGGAAGTGAAGGGTATCTATCTCTGTAGCAGCTAACTCCCGCCTGTACATAGCAGCTAACTCCCTTCTGTACATAGGAGCTAACTCCCGTTTTTGGCTTCTGTACACTAACTCCCGCTTTGGCTTCGGAACACCCAGCTTCCGATAAGGACTCCTCAAGGACACCTCAAGGCTAGAGTTATTTTCACATCAGCTTCTGTACCTCCTGCTTTTGCTACGTAGGATAGGGCGTCCGGAGAGCAATAAAAACCCTGCTCAGCCAAGGTTTGGGGCTCAGAATTTGGAGACTTCCTCCTCTGGGCCCGCGCATGTAAATAAAGGCTCGTATTCCACCATCTCCACCATGTGTGAGTTCTTTCTCCCGCAACATTTGGTTCCCTGATCGGGAAATGACCTCACGCGAAGCAGGCAATTTGCCTCTGGTGAAGGGGAGCAGGGGCTCAGCAGGGGAGCCCCGTCGCTGGTGAAGGAGCACGTGCCCCGGTAATTTTGGGCTTCCTGGGAAGGGAGCTCCCGGGCCGCAGCCCCGACCGCTCTAAGACCTGGGCAGAAGGGGAGAGACGGACCATGAACTGTAAGGAGGCACCAGGTTGGTAAGTGCCCCAGGGACCAGACTGGAGCCCAGGAAGGGGGGCTGATCACCCCCGAAACAGTAATCTGAGAATCGCAGAGCAATCGCTCGGCCCAGACCGGTAGACCCTTTCTCGGGGAGGGAAAAGTAATAAACTGCGAATTTGTGTGTGTGAAAGAGAGTGAATGTGTTTGTGGCTCCACAAGCAAAGCTTACAGAGCATGAGTGGGCCCTAACCTGCAGTCCCTGGGTCAGTCATATGGCATAACAGCTGGGTGGATAACCCGGATCACTACACGGGCAGCCTTAGTCAAGACTACCTAAGTCCCTCACGAGAGGACAGGCCAGGCGGGCAAGTGAGAGAACCCTAAAACCCTTTGTTTGTCTGTGCTGTAAGGGGAAGGAAACATGGGAAGTGGTCCATCAACCACTTTAGATTGTATGCTCCAGAATTTTGACCAGTTTCAAGGGCAGGACCCCTCGATGAGTCCAGCTCAGCTTGAGACTTTCTGTACATCCGAATGGCCCACATTTGAGGTCGGCTGGCCCCCTGAAGGCACCTTCAATTTGAGTATCATTAGGGCAGTTCACCTGATAGTCACAGGGAAACCAGGGCACCCGGACCAGTTTGTCTACATAGATAGATTGCAGGAACTAGCACAGGACATGCCGAAGTGGCTCCAACAGTGTGCCAAGACGACCCCCAGATGAGCAGGAGTGCCCAGGCGGAGGAAAGGCGCCCGAATGTGCTGCGGGTGCCCGGCCGCCAAAACACCAGCACAGGTTCTCATTGCAAAGACCCTGAAACATCCAATATATCAGGGCCACCCAGAGGAGGAAGTGTCCTCCTTCCCGCCGCCCTACCGAACACAGGGGCCGCCTATAGCGCCAGCAGCACCAGATACCCCGCACCATCAGTCTCTCCCCAGCCACCGGAGGAAAATGGGGGGCCTCCCGCACCGGCGCAGTCACCGATAGCATCTCGCCTGAGACACCACCTACCCCTGCAGATGCCCCTAAGAGAAACTCAGGGCCCTCTGCAGGTAGCACCAGATGGGACACTCCAACCAGGGCTGGTAGTTTTTTACTACCAGTCGTTCACCACCACGGACCTCCTCAAATGGAAACACCACACACCCTCCTATTTGGAGAAGCCCCAGGCCCTAATAGATTTGATGGAGTCCATAATGCAGATCCATCGGCCCACCTGGCACGACTGCCACCAACTCCTACTCACTCTGTTCAATACTGAGGAAAGGCGCAAGATTTTACAGGAGGCTCATCGGTATTTAGAGACCCATGCCCCAGCAGGCACCCTCCACCCACAGCAGTACACACGGGTGGAAGCCCCAGAGACCCAGCCGGATTGGGATCATAACACCGAGCAGGGGAGGGCTGCCCTTGATCGGTACTATGAGGCTATCCTACAAGGGGTCCGAGCTGGTGCCAGAAGGCCCACTAACATGGCAAAGGTCTCCAGCATGATGCAAAGGGCAGGTGAGTGTCCGGGAGATTTCCTAGAGCACCTGATGGAGGCTTATAGGATATATACTCCATTCGACCCTGAGAGCCCTGACAGCCAGCAGATGATTAACATGGCTTTCATGACCCAAGCGGCACCAGACAATCGCAAAAAGCTCCAGAAGCTGGAGGGCTTCGCGGGCATGAACATTAGCCAATTAATTGAAGTTGCCAACAAGGTCTATAACAATAGAGACGAAGTGACAGAGGCCACTGCACAAGAAAAGCAGAAAAAGAAAGCGGCACTGTTAGCGGCGGCTCTCGCAGCACCAGGAAAGACACACCCAAGAGGGGTCAAAAGGACCAGTGTGCTTATTGCAAAGAAAGGGGACACTGGAAGCAGGACTGTCCGAATCGCAACCACAAACGGAAAAAGGAACCGGCGCTGCAGCCGGCCCCAGGCATTCTCAGCCTGGTGGGGTTAGACACTGAATGAGAAGGACCAGGCTCCATAAAACTTGGCCCCCATGAGCCCACAGTCCATGCCACAGTTGCGGGCCAAACGTTGACTTTCATGGTAGACACCGGGGCCGAGCACTTGGTAGTCACAACCCCAGTAGCCCCACCATCGGGCCGAGAGGTATCCATAATTGGGGCCACCAGACAACCCAGAGCACCAAAGACATTCTGCCAGGCATGGACTATTGAATTAAGGGGTCACCGAGTCCGCCATGAATTTCTATACTTACCCGAGTGCCCCGTCCCACTGCTGGGGAGAGACCTCCTGAGTAAAATTTCGGCCCGGGTAGCCTTCCACCCTATGGGGCAGACCACTCTCGAGCTGGGAACCTCCAGTTTGGTAGGAGTTGTTATACCCAGGGAGGAGGAATATCGGATCCACAAAAAGGACGTAGAAGAAAAACCGAGCGGACAGAACCCTCTCATGGACGAGTTCCCCAATGTCTGGGCCGAAGGCAATCCACCAGGGTTGGCCACAAGTAGACCCCCGGTGATTGTAGAATTAAAACCGGGGGACCCAGTCGCGCTGCCTCCGCCAATATCCCATTCCCAAGGAAGCGTGACAGGGTATTGCGGATGTCATAGAAAAGTATCTGCATGAAGGCATACTAGTCCCTTGCCAATCACAGTGGAACACTCTGCTCCCTGTGAAGAAGCCTGACGGGTCTGGATATTGCCCCATACAGGACCTCAGGGCTGTCAATGAAGCCACCCAAACCCTGCACCCCACCGTGCCTAACCCATACACACTTTTAAGCCAGCTGCTGCCAACTGTTTCTCATTTTATTTGCTTGGACTTGAAGGACGCCTTCTTTTGTGTACCCCTAGCCCCGGTAAGCCAGCCTCTCTTTGCATTTGAATGGGAAGATCCCCGCACAGGGGTCAAAACTCAGTTAACATGGACCCGTCTGCCACAAGGATTCAAGAACTCCCCGACGATATTCAGTGAGGCGCTAGCCAGGGACCTGATGCCCTTTTCTGAGAAACACCCTGAACTCATCCTGCTCCAGTATGTAGATGACCTGCTATTGGCCGGAGTAGGGTCCCAGGAATGCCGGGAAGGAACACGGACCCTACTGCAACTCCTGGCAGCCAATGGCTATCGAGTATCATGGAAAAAGGCACAGATATGCCAGGGGGAGGTCAGGTATTTAGGTTTCAGAATAAGGAAAGGGCAGAGGACACTAGGAGTTGAGAGGCGAGCTGTGATCTGTCAGTTCCCGACCCCGGAAAATAGAAAGCAACTCTGGGAGTTCCTGGGAGCGGCAGGATTCTGCCAGATTTGGATCCCGGGGTTCGCTGCAATAGCAAAACCACTGTACCAGGTGCTCAGGGGACCAGAAACAGCCCCGTTGGACTGGGAAAAGGAGCAACAAGCCGCATTTGGCAAAATAAAAGAACTCTTGATCAGCGCACCGGCCCTAGGACTGCCTAACCCCAGCAAGCCCTTCTCGCTCTACGTCCACGAGAAGGGAAAAGTAGACCTAGGGGGTACCAGCACAAGAGATTGGACCATGGCAGCACCCAGTAGCTTATCTTTCAAAACAGCTGGACAATATTGCCGCAGGATGGCCCCCCTGTTTGTGGGCCATAGTGGCAGCTGTCACCCTCCTACAAGAGTCAGACAAGCTCACTTTGGGACAAGAAATAAACCTATATGTGCCACATGCGGTCCACAGCTTGCTGGAAGGCCAGGGGCACTGGTGGCTGTCCAATCCTCGGCTTACACAATACCAGGGAATACTCCAGGAGAACCCGAGAGTATATATACCTCAAAGCAGTCAGAAGAATCAACCCAGTCACTTTCCTCCCCACTGAGACGGCAGAACCAGACCATGATTGCCAAGAGGTCACTGACCAGGTATATGCTAGCAGGCTGGACTTAAAAGACCACCCGCTACTCCGTACTGACCTCACTTTGTATACTGATGGAAGTAGTTATATAACAGAAAAAGGAGAGCGAGTCGCAGGGTACGCAGTAACCACCAGAGACCAGGTCTTGGAAGCTAAATCCTTGCCGATTGGATGGTCTGCGCAGAGGGCAGAGCTATTCACCCTCATAAGGGCCTTAGAACTAGCTGAAGGGAAGAAGGTCAGTATATACACAGATTCTAAGTATGCCTTTGCTACCCTCCATATCCATGGGGCCATTTACCGAGAAAGGGGACTGCTCACTGCTGAGGGAAGGGAAATCAAGAACAAAGTAGAAATCCTCCGACTCCTAGAGGCCGTCTGGGGCCCAGCCCAAGTGGCAGTAATACATTGTCGAGGACACATGAAAGCTAACACAGAAGAGGCCCTAGGGAATCGGTTAGCAGACCAGGTGGCTAGGGCCACAGCAAGAGACCCAACCTCCCCAAAGGCACTAGTTGGCCCCCTGATCTGCTCACCCCTTAGCCCACCAGGACTACCAACTGGTGGAGGAGGAGTGGGCTAAGCAAGCCCAGGCAACCAGGACATCAGAAGGGCTATGGAAACTACCAGATGGATGGATATATGTGCCGTGGGGCCAGGCAGGGCAAATAGTTCAGAACTGTCATGCCTTAACTCATCTGGGAAGGACCTCACTAGAAAGTCTCTTAAAGAGATATCTCTATATGCCAAACCTTGCCTCATTGTGTGCATCCACAGGGGCAAGGTGTATAACTTGTGCCAGAAACAATGCAGCAGGAAACAACCACCTCCCACCGGGGATACAACATCGGGGAACCCAGCCTTTAGAAGATCTGCAAATAGATTTCACCGAAATAAAGCCAAGCCAGGGCTATAAATACCTGCTGGTCATAGTCTGCACCTTCTCGGGCTCGGTAGAAGCCTTCCCAACTAGGACCAAAAAAGCCCGTAAAGTAGCCAAAGCTCTGCTGAGAGAAATAATTCCCCGGCATGGGTTACCCCTGAGTCTTGGAAGTGATAACGGCCTGGCTTTTGTCTCTCAAGTAGTGCAAGATCTAACAAAACTCCTGAACATAAAATGGAAGCTACATACTGCTTATAGACCTCAGAGTTCAGGAAAAGTAGAAAGAATGAATAGAACCTTAAAGGAAACTTTAGCAAAACTTTACCAAGAGAATGGACTACCCTGGACAGACCTGTTGCCCCTGGCTCTACTTAGAGTAAGGAATACCCCGAATCAGGCAGGGTACACCCCCTATGAACTAGTCTATGGAAGACCTACCCAAAAGTTAGGATAGCTGAGCCTACTAACTTACAGATAAGAGGGGAAATAGAGCAGACCAGGTATTTAATAGAGTTAGGAAAGGTCTTAGAAAAGATAGGAGGAGCTCAGCTAGGATTTGAACCAAAACCCCGAGGGGGGCCAGCGCACCCCTACCATCCAGGACAGTATGTGTGGGTAAAGGATTGGAAAAAAGAACCCCTCCAGCCAGTCTGGATGGGGCCCTACCAAGTACTTTTAACTACCCCGACTGCCCTAAGAGTTACAGGTATTACACCGTGGATCCATCATACCCAGGCCAAGGCCGCCGAGGCACCTGAAGAGTCGAGGACGGAAGCAGTTGGATGGTGCGTTCCCGCCCTGAAGCTACAGCGGTAGACAGGAGCCACGGGAGACCAGGAAATCTGGAAGATCAGAGATTAACAAACTAAACGTCATGTTTCGGGTGTTACTATACCTATGGATACCGGTGGGACTGGCACTAGAGCAACCCTACGTCTGGAGGTTTTATGCCTGAGAGACTTACACTAAGGACAATAATGTAATAACTCATAATGTAGGTACATACACCTGCCCAGCAGCAGGATGTAGAAGAGAAATCCAACTAGAAATCCAGTCTACTGCTCTAAGGAGCATAGATGAATGGGTAGAATGGGGAAACCACTTCCCTGTTATATGCATATTAGATGACCAACCTCATGATTACTGTTATTGGTGGCCAAATAATTATGGAGGATGTCCATATTACAAGTGTAACATAATAGAATGGAATTATAAACGACCACTAAGACTAACCATAAAGTCTCCGGAGGCCGAAAAGTGGAAAACAGGAATAAATGGGAAAATTTATGAGGCCTTGCACCACGCAGGGCTAGTAGGAGATATATTCATATACAAGGCCCAAGAAGCAGAAAACCCCAGCCTGAATACCATATACCATGTCCATACTGTTACAGAAGAGCAGGAGAAAGTCCCAATGGAAGGATTGAATACTGAACAGTCTGTGGGGCCTTTCTCCTGGATGGCCTTAATACAGCAAGGGACCCGGATCCTCAACTTGACCAGTCCCGGCAGTTATAGTGACTGTTTCCTATGTGCCCACCCGCCCTTGACGGTGGTCCCACTATCTTGAGTTTTTAATGTATCCCATGAACTAATATCATTCTCTCTCCAAGGTGTCCCCCTATTCCAGGACCCATCTGCTGGAACTCCAGAATGCTACGGACCAGGCGGAACCTGCAACCAGAGGCTGCCTGCCTCTGGAGCCATCACCAGCCTGCCAGGAACCTTTTTCTGGTGCAATGGGACTCTCCATTGGTCAGTCTATAGCAGCACCCCTTTGCCCTGCTACCCGGTAGCCCTAGCCCCGCAGCTAGTCCTGTATCAGTCAGGAGAATTAAATACCTTGCTAGCACAGAGTCATAAGAAGCGGGCGGTTTTCCTGCCAGTGTTAGTAGGGTTAACTTTTGCCACGTCAGCCATCGGAGAGGGGCTAGCGACCAGCCTCTAATCCGCCAAGACCTCTGGGGAGAGCTAGACTGCACCCTCGACGCCACCTCACCATCCTTTGCCTCCCTGCAAAGGCAGGTCACTTCCTTGGCCTGGGTAGCCCTACAGAATCGGCAAGCACTAGATTTACTACGGAAGAAAAGGGGGGCACATGTCTTTTCCTCCAAGAAGAATGCTGTTATTACGTTAATGAAAGTGGCATAGTGGAGGAAAATATTAACAAGTTAAAGGATATCTGCTATAAGGTCGGCGGCCTCAGCTCCCCAACTGGAGGATACGCTTGGTGGCAATCAATTCTGCTCTCGGTATTTACCCCCATTTTAGGCCCACTGCTTGTCCTCTTCCTAATACTCACCCTAGGCCCCTGTATATTACGCACCATAACCCAGCAGATTGAGGCCACTGTAACCCACAAGGCCACCGCGAAAATCCTCTCCCTCCAGAGACACCATTACCAGAGACTGCAACCCACCCAAATCGAGGAAGAAGAATATGCAGACTATTATGCTGATGCTAAAACAGACACTAGCGCTGTTTAGCATCAAAGGGGGGAATGTAGCTGCTAACTCCTGTTTTTGGCTTCTGTACACTAACTCCCACTTCGGCTTCAGAACACCCAGCTTCCGATAAGGACTCCTCAAGGACACCTCAAGGCTAGAGTTATTTTCACATCAGCTTCTGTACCTCCTGCTTTTGCTGCGTAGGATAGGGTGTCTGGAGAGCAATAAAAACCCTGCTCAGCCAAGGTTTGGGGCTCAGAATTTGGAGACTTCCTCCTCTGGGCCCGAGCGCGTAAATAAAGGCTCGTATTCTGCCATCTCCACCGCGTGTGTGTTCTTTCTCCCGCAACACCTATACCTACATCTTAGCCAGAAGCCTCCCAGGTACCAATCTGTTTGACTGAAGCTGGGCCCTGCCCTTGTTCATATTCCAGCCAAGGGAAAGGGAAAGGGAAAGGGCAGGGTAGAGAGCAAGCTATTTTCTCTTAAGCAAGTTTCACTTTCACTCATATTCCATTAGTGAGGAATTAGTCAGTTGGTCATACCCACTGCTTGAGATATTCTACTGAAGAAGAGGAGGTTATCACAGGGTAGTTTTATTTACTTGCAGCAAGTAAAGGAGATGGGGGATTCAAATCTAAAGCTCTGTGTCCCTGAAGGGAGGCTTAGCCATTGCTTACATATACTATTTAGTCAATTACATATTGATTTCTTTTTTAATTATATTTTATTGATTATGCTATTACAGTTGTCCCATTTTCCCCCTTCATTACCCTCCACCCTGCACACCCCTCCCACCCACATTCCCCCCTTTAGTTCATGCCCATGTGTCATAAGTTCTTTAGCTTCTACATTTCCCACACTACTCTTGCCCTCCCCCTGTCTATTTTCTACCTACCATCTATGCTACT
>PVKU01014184.1:0-24445 GCA_004027475.1 Anoura caudifer
GACTTTAATGGTGTTACGGCTTATATTTAAATCTTTTATCCACCTTGAATTTATTTTTGTGTATGGTGTAAGTTGGTGTTCAAGTTTCATTTTTTTGCACATAGCTGTCCAGTTCTCCCAACACCACTTGTTGAAGAGGCTACTTTTACTCCATTTTATGTTGCTGCCTCCTTTGTCAAATATTAATTGACTATAGAGAATTGGGTTTACTTCTGGACTCTCTGTTCTATTCCACTGGTCCATGTGCCTGTTTTTGTGCCAGTACCAGGTTGTTTTGATTCCAATGGCCTTGTAATACACTTTGGTGTCAAGTATTGTGATCCCTCCTACTTTGCTCTTCTTTCTCAAAATTACTGCAGCTATTCGAGGTCATTTATGTCTCCAAATAAATTTTTGAAGTGTTTGTTCTATGTCTGTGAAATATGCCATTGGTAATTTAATAGATATTGCATTGAATCTGTAAATTGCTTTGGGTCGTATGGACATTTTGATGATGTTAATTCTTCTGATCCATGAACCTGGTATATGTTTCCATTTGTTTGTGTCTTCCTTGATTTCTTTCTTCAGTGTTGTGTAGTTTTCTGCGTAGAGGTCCTTTACTTCTTTGGGTAGGTTTATTCCTAGGTATTTTATTTTTCTTTTTGCTATATCGCATGGGATTTTTTTCTTGATTTCTGCTTCTGCTGTTTCATTGTTTGCATACAAAAATGCGTTTGATTTTTGGATGTTGACTTTGTATCTGGCTGTTTGGCCAAATTCATTTACTAGGTTGAACAGCTTTTTGGCTAATTGTATAGGATTTTCTATGTACACTATCATGTCATCTGCAAATAATGATAGTTTTCTTTCCTCTTTTCCAATTTGGATGCCTTTTATTTCCTTTTCCTGTCTAATCACTGTGGCCAATACTTCCAATACTATATTGAATAGAAGTGGTGAAAGTGGACAACCTTGTCTTTTTCCCGATCTTAGTGGAAAAGATTTTAGTTATTGCCCGTAGAATAGGATGTTGGCTATAGGTCTCTCATGTATGGCCTTTATTATATTGAGGAATGCTCCCTCAATTCCCACTTTGCTGAGTGTTTTTTATCGTAAACGGGTGCTGTACCTTATCAAATGCTTTTTCTGCATCTATTGATATGATCATGTGATTTTTGTCTTTGCTTTTGTTTATGTGATGTATTACATTTCCTGATTTGTGTATGTTGAACCATCCTTGCATCCCTGGGATGAATCCCACTTGGTCATGATGTATGAACTTTTTAATGTATTGTTGGATGCAGTTTGCCAGTATTTTGTTGAGGATTTTAGCATCTATGTTCATCAGCGATACGGGCCTGAAGTTTTCTTTCCTTGTTATGTCTTTATCTGGTTTGGGGATTAGAATGATGCTGGTTTCATAAAAAGAGTTTGGGAGTCTTCCATCATTTTGGATTTTTTCGAAAAGTTTGTGAAGGATAGGGGTTAGCTCTTCCTTAAATGCTTTGTAAAATTCTCCTGTGAAACTATCTGGTCCTGGGCTTTTGTGTGTCAGGAGTTTTTTGATTACTGCTTCTATTTCATCCGCTGTTATTGGTCAGTTCAGGTTTTCTGCTTCTTCTTCATTGAGTTTTGGGAGATTATATTTTTTCTAGAAACTTGTCCATTTCACCTAGGTTTTCAAATTTCTTGGAATACAGTTCTTCGTAGTAATTTCTTACAATCCTTTGTAGTTCTGTGGTGTCAGTTGTAATCTCTCCTCTTTCATTTCTGATTGTGTTTATTTGGGTCCTCTCTCTTTTTTTCTTGATGAGTCTGCTTAATGGCTTGTCAATTTTGTTTATCTTTTCAAAAAGCCAGCTCCTGGATTCATTGATCTTTAGAATTGTGCTTTTAGTCTCTATGTCATTTAATTCTGCTCTGATCTTAGTTATTTCCTTCCTTCTACTTGCTCTGGGCTATCTTTGTTGTTGTTCCTCGAGTTCTTGTAGGCGTAGGGTTAAGTTGTTTGTTTGAGATGTTTCTATCTTTTATAGGTAGGCCTGTGTTGCTATGAACTTTCCTCTAAGGACTGCCTTTGCTGTGTCCCATAAGTTTTGGGTTGTTATGTGTTCATTTTCATTTGTATCCAGAAACTTTTTGATTTCCTCCCTAATTTCATTCTTGACCCATTCATTGTTTAATAGCATGCTATTCAATCTCCATGACTTTGAGGACTTTGTGTTTTTCCCCTTGGGGCTGGTTTCTATTTTCAGTCCCTTGTGGTCAGTGAAGATGCTTGGTATGATATCAATTTTCTTGAATTTCATGAGGTTAGTTTTATGACATATCATGTGTTCTATCTTTGAGAATGTTCCATGTGCATTTGAATAGAAAGTGTATTTAGTTTCTTTGGCATGAAGTGCTCTCTCTCTCTCTCTCTCTCTCTCTCTCTCTATATATATATATATATATATATATATATATATCAGTTAAGTCCATTTCATATAGGGTATCATTCAATGCCACAATATCTTTGTTGATATTTTGTTTAGAAGATCTGTCCATTTTTGATAGTGGGGTATTACAATCCCCTACTATAATTGTGTTGTTGTCAATATCCTTCTTAAAGTCCTCTACAAATTTCTTGATGTATTTAGGTGCTTGTATGTTGGGTGCATATATATTTACAATGTTTATGTCTTCCTGGTGGTTGCTTCCTTTGAGTATTATGAAGTGACCTTCAGGATCTCTCTTTATGGCTCTTCTTTTGAAGTCTATTTTGTCTGATATGAGTATTGCTACCCAAGCTTTTTTTCCTGTCCATTTGCTTGGAAAATTTGTTTCCAGCCCTTCACTTTGAGTCTGTGTTGGTCTTTTGTCCTGAGGTGGGTCTCTTATAGGCAGCATATGTGTGGGTCATGCTTTCTTATCCATTCAGCTATTCTATGCCTTTTGATGAGACCATTTAATCCATTTAAGTTTAAGGTTATTATTGATAGATACTTATTCATTGCCATTTTTGTTCCTATGTTCCTGTCCATATTTTTCTCTTTTCCTTCCTTTCCTTAAAGCAGGCCCTTTAGTATCTCTTGCAGAGCTGGTTTGGTAGAGGTGTATTCTTTTAGATTTCTTTTGTCTGGGAAGCTCCTTATTTGACTTTCTATCTTGATTGAAAGTCTTGCTGGGTAAAGTAGTCTTGGTTGGAGGCCTTTGGTTCTCATTACTTGGAATATTCCTTGCCATTCTCTTCTGGCTTGGAGTGTTTCCATTGAGAAGTCAGATGCTAACCTAATCGGGGCTCCCCTGTGTATTACTTCCTTTTTCTCCCTTAGTGTCTTTAAGATTCTCTCTTTGTCTTGGAATTTTGCCATTTTAATTATGATGTGTCTTGAAGTGGGCCTCTTTGGGTTCCTCTTGATTGGGACTCTCTGTGATTCCTGGATTTGTGTGACTTTTTGTCTCATCAAATTAGGGAAGTTTTCCATCATTACTTTTTCAAATAGGTTTTCTATCCCTTGCTTTTCTTCTTCTGCCTCTGGCATCCCTATTATATGGATATTATTACATTTCATGTTGTCTCGCATTTCTCTTAATCCCTCTTCATTCTTTCTGAGCCTCTTTTCATTTTGTTGCTCTTTCTGGATGTTTTTTTCTACTTGGTCCTCCAACTGGCTGATGCGATCTTCTGCTTCATCAATTCTGCTTTTCATGCCTTCCACTGTGTTCTTCAGTTCAGAAATTGTGTTCTTCATTTCCTCTTGGCCCTTGTTGGTAGTTTCTATTTCCTTTTTCATGTTGATATAGTTTGCAGTGAGTTCCTTGTAGCTTCCCTGTAGTTTCTGGTAACTCATTGAGAGTTCTTGGAGCTTCCTGACAACCATTGCTTTGAACTCACAATTTGATAGTTGAGTTGCCTCCATTTCATTTAGCATTCTTTCTGCAGCTTCCTCCTTTTCTTTCATTTGGGGATTGTTTCTTTGTCTTCCCATTGTTTGCGAGGCTCTTCTTGTTAGGCTCAGTTTCTTAAATTGATTTGTTCTGGTTCCCTCTGTTTATGGTGTGACCTTCTGTGGTAGAATGCCTGTGAGATTCAGTGGTGCTGTCTCCTTCAGGTATCCTGGTGTTCACGGCTTCCAGTGTCTCGGCTGTTGAAATGCCCCCTCTTTGGGACCAACTCTGGTCTTTCCTCAGTTCTGGTTTTTTTTTTGTTTTGTTTTGTTTTGTTTTTGTCTCACTCACAGGTGTTTAAAAAGAAAAAAGAAGAAGAAAGAAAAAAGGGAAAGAAGGAAAAGGAAATAAAAAATGAAAAGAGAATAAAGAAAAGCAGAATGAAAAAGAAAAAAGAGAAAGGAAAAAGAGATAAGCTTGGAAAGAAAGGAAGAAGGAATAACACAAGAGAGAAGTAATGAGAAGCAAAAGGATTTGAGAGGTAAAAAAGATCAAAGTAATGAAAAATTAATAGTAAAAAAGAGAAAAAGAATAAATCCCACAAAAAAAAAAAACAAAAGCAAAAAAAAAAAAATTTGCACCAAAACCAAGTCTTGCTGTTATCAATCTTGCTAAGCTGGTTTTTCTGGCCTTGATCACCGCAGTGGCCCATGGGTGACTGTATTGTTTTTCTCCCTGTTCAGCAGTCAGTTATCTTTGGCCTACTGTCCTCAGAGCTAGCCTGGGGCCTCTTCATAGGCGCCTACTGCGGTTGCACGTGCACAAGTGCTGATGTCCTTTCAGCCTTCCATGCACAGGTGCCAACTGTCCTGTGAGCACGAATTGACCCCCAGGCAGGTCGCACACTGGTGTCTGAGATCTCCCAGCAGCCCACTCAGGTCCCCGATGGTGCAAGGGTGCCGAGAGACTGTATTGCAGCTCTTTGTTTGTGTGTGGTCAGGTGCTGAGAGACCGTAGCACTGAACGACTGTAGCACAGGTCTCCCAGTGGTGCACTGGTGCCAATGGATCCCCATGCAGCTGTTCCCAATGGTGTGTTGGCGTAGACAGAAGTTCAAACTACAACGCTCAGTCCTCCCAGGGCTATGAGATCTTAACTCCTCTCTGTGAGATTTCAAGCAACCATGTCTATCCCGGTGCTGCCAAGACCTTGTTTGGCTGATCCGGGAGCAGTTGACTCAGCTCCCTCCCTAGAGTTTTATGGCCAGCACTGGCCTGGGATCTCAGCCCCCGCCCTGGTCTCCACGCTGCTGGAGTACTCTCCTTACCATCTGGTTTTTCAATGTCCACTGCAATTTTCGATCTCCTGTTTTCAAATATGCTGTATTTCTGGTGTCTGTTTGCTGAGCTCCACTGTAAATTGGCCAGGTTTTTCACCTGTGTGAAGGGGGAAGAGGGATGTGCATCCTCTTACCATTCCGCCATCTTCTCTCCAGGAGACATTTCATCATTTGTCATTAAGGAGATGCAAGTTGGAACCACAATGTGGTATCACTACACCTCCACTGGAAAAGCTCCAGGCTGGTATACACTTGAAGGGCTGCTCACCCCCTTTCTTGTCTCTTCTATTCTCAGGGCTCATCTCTTTGACCTCACTCAGAGCTCACTGCTGTGTTAAGAGCCCTACCAAGATTCATGCAATGTTAGCTAAAATAGTGTGTATAGGGAAATTTATAGCTGTCAATGCCTCGAATGTCTGGAATGGGTGCCTAGTGGCATATGGAGGAAAAACCTTCAATGCCTTGTACCTAGATTTGTGCTGTCCCTCTTCCTCAGCCCAGATTCAACAGAGCACTATGACAACATGGTGAAGTGGCTCCTGCTGGCTAAGAGCTCTCTGGACAGTGACCTTCGGGAGAAGCACAAAATGTCTGCTTGCTCTCTGTCAGAAGTGCTGCAGACATAAAAAGGCATCTGCCTTCTCCCCAGTATTGCAGCATGAAAGTTTTTTTTTACTTTTTAAAAGACACTGTTACAAGAATTAGAAAATAAAGCAAGCTATCAACTAAGAGAAAATATTTGCAAATCACATGTCTGATAAAGGATTTATCTTTAAAAGATATAAAGTGCTCTTAATTAATAATAAGAAAACAAATAATCTAGTTAAATTAAAACAAAGATTTGAACAAATATTTCATCAAAGAAGATATAGGATGGCAAGTAACCATATGGAAAGATGTTCAGCATCATTTGTCATTATAGAAATGAGCATTAAAACAATGAGATTACTATACATCTATTAAAATGGATAAAATTTAAAAAGTGACAAGATGCTGACAGGGATGGAGAGTAACATGCACTCTTATTCATTATTGGTAGAAATTAAAATAATACAGTCACATTGCAAAACAGTTTAGCAGTTAATTATAAAGTCAGACATAAATTTATAATGTGACCTAGCTATTGAACTCACAGTTAATGCTCCAACAGAACTGAAAATTTATGTTTACATAAAAACTTACATACCAGTGTTTTAACAGCTATTCATAATCTCTAAAAACTGTAAGCAATAAAATGCCCTTTAATAGGTCAATAGATAAGCAAACCACAGTACATCCATACCATGGAATATTATTCAGTGATGAAAATGAATGAAAAGATGAGTCATAAATACATTTTGCTAGGTGAAGGAACTGAGATTCATATAATTACATTTATATGACATTCTGAAAAAAGTTAAAAGTAATAGGAATGAAAAAGAGATCAACAATTGCCAGTATTTAGAAAAGGAGAAATGGCTGACTACAAAAGAGATGAACAAGGAAATTTTTAGTGTGATGAAAGCATTCTGTATGGTACTAGCCTGGCAGATATATCACTCTATGCATTTGTAAAATCTCTAAGTACATCACCAAGAGTGAATATTAAAGTATGCAAACAAAACTCAACCAGAATGTCAAGAGATGTATAGATAGAATATAGACTATGAAAAATTATTCTAACTGTATAATAAATATACTACATAATTTAGTGAAGTGTATGTGGTAAAAGAGAGTAACCTAACTATGTAAATGGCATTTGACTGGAAAATATAAGGCTAAAGGCAAAAAGACCATACATAAATAGTGGCTTTTAATGGGTACAGTTTTTTCTCAAGAGGTATGAGTTAAAAAGTCTGAAAACTTTACATATATAATTGAATATATAAGTAAATAAATAATAGACCTTAGCATTGTGTTGCTCATCACCAGAGAGAAAAAATAAGCTGGGGGAAGACTAGAATGAACCCTGTGGTGCTGGGTTAGAGTTGGAGACATTTGTATAATTTCATGTTTAGTCTAATATATATACAAATAGATAGATATAGTAATAATTACAGATACATGTATATACATTGATCAGTATACATACATATATTTCCTAACTCTTTCTCCTGGGAGTGTCTAGAAGTAGTGATACTCCAGTAGCAACAAGACACAGTTAGTTCCCAATTTTTAAAAATACCATTCTTTAATGAAAGAAGCAAGGGCTCCTTGGAGAAATAGTTTATTCTGGGACTGAGGCAGAAAATATACAGAATAACCCTAGAGGATTTTGTATTGCCAGGAAGAGAGAAAGTGCTCAAACAAAAGGTCAAGACATGTTAAAGGGAAACAAGAGCCGAACTATGAGTTCCCGATGGCCAAAGCTAGAACAATTTGAGCAAGAACATATATAAAATAATACTGGATTATAACCAAAGTATAAACGAAATATTGTGGGCATAAATGAAGACTAACCAAGTAAGAGTGGCCAAACTAATTTATTTAAGGTTTATTATAGCAAGGGAGTCAGCTACCATCACATATTTTATCAGAGCCTCAAAGGGCAGCAGATGATGGGAAAAGCTTTATAATAGAACAAGGTAAATCTTCTGGTATGCTTCAATTGGAGGCTGCAGGTATGGGGGAGCTAGAGGTAGGCTAACTAGAGGCAGAGCATCCTATGGAATTAGTTGGGGGTATGTATTTGGCGTTCTCTTATTGGTCCTAGGTTGTAAATAGAGATAAAAATTAAGAAAGCTGTCAATTATTAACTAAGCCCTGGCCATTTGAGGCTGATTGTACAGGAGTTATTATTTGGCTTCCTGGATTGTTGCTGAAGAAGTGACCTAAATTTTTACTAAATCTGACTTAGAGATAGCAAGCTTGCTTTCTGGATTGGTCACTAAAGATAATGGTTTGGTTTTCTGGGCTGGCTGCTACATATTGTGGGTCAGAGTTCTATTTTATACATGGTCTAGCTATTGTCCATTTGTATATTCAGTCTCTAAACTTACATATTTCCAAATTACATAAATAAATACATGGGGACAGAAGGGACAAATCTTCCTTACAAAACATATATAAACTCCACTCCTTTATGTGGAGGTTAATCCTCTCCCTGTTAGGTGTAGACTGGATTTAGTGACTTGCTTCTAACCAATGAATAAATGGAAACACAGTGACTTTATGATGGAGAAACTTGTCAAGCACTAGTTTGGCCAGATTATTTATGTTAACATCACAAGCAATAAATCATGTTGATAACTTATACCACCTAATATGATGTGATGAGAAGGTCTTCCGAAGAAAGACTTACTTCTTAAGACTTACTTCTGAAGTCTTCTCCAAAACCCATAACCCCAATCTAATCATGAGAAAACAACAGAAAAGCCCAAATTGAGAGACATTCTACAAAATACCTGACCAATACTCTCTAAAACTGTCAAGGTCGTGAAAAGCAACAACAACAATGAAGATTGAGGAACTACATAGCTCAGAGGGGTTTAAGTAGACATAATGACCATCTGTAATGTGGATTTCTGGATGGAATCCTGGAATGCAAAAAGAGATACTAAAATTTTTAAAAAGAAGAAGGAAAAAGAAAAATCTAAGAAAATCTGATGAAAGTATACATTTAGTTATTATTTTTGTTAATGTTAAATTTTTAGTTCTGAGAAATGTATCATTGTTATGTAAGATAACCTTTTATTAAACTAGGTGAAGGACAAGCAAAAAACTGTGTACACTTTTAGTGACTTTTCTGTGAATCTCAAAGTGCTTAAAATAAAAAGTTTATTTTAAAAATGTGTATCTCCTCAGGTACTTTTAAGTTTATATCTAAGCTTTCTCATCACAAGTTTAAATATTTGCAAAAGATATAATTTCCAACATGTTGTAAATATTATTTTAAATTAAAATTGTCACATCACTCTTTTAAATACATTCTATACTATAAATACCAAAGCAATTTAAATCATGAACTTCAATTTTAAAAAGTAAATAAACAAGCCCTTTTCCTAACATCAGAAATAGTAAGTTATTCCTTATTTTCCTTGAACACATATTTCCAAATTACTTAGTTCTTCTATATAATTTAATCCTATTGAGATACATTTTATGATTTACAGTCCTATTTATTACCATAACACACCTCCCTGCAATAAGAATGTGTATATAAACTGAAGCCTTATTTTTTAAAAATTGACTATGACTTTAAGGCCTAAGTGTCAATAAAAATTAGATTTCAATCTAGGAGAAATTTTATTAGTAATATACATTTAATCAAAATGGACTATACTATAAAATTCAAAATTATCAAACCTAAATAGTAATTATTTATTGGAAATACATATCTCAATGAAAGGAATAGTGGTTATTTTTGCTTTAAAGAGATCTTTTGACACCAACATTTGGAATTGTCCCTCTGTTTGATACCCAGGAGTGTAATACCCATGCAAAAGCTCCATATCAAGATTCTGACTGAGTGATCTTTATTTTGTAAAGTAAAATAAAATATATGCATAATGTAGGGAGAATATGAGAGTTCAGCTTGAATCCTTGACTCAAATGCATTTTCACAGAAAAATATAGAGAAGAGTAAATATGAAAGTTTAGAATTTATAAACTGATTCCCTTAAAACCATCTATTCTAATGTCCCATTTAGAAATACTTCATATATCCCTGAAAGTAAAAACTCCCAAGTCTGAATGCTGCCCTTGTCAGACTACTGAAATGGTTGGAGTTTATCCCACCACCAAAGAGAACAATTGGAGCCACCAAGCAGAAAAAAATTGTACTTTAGAAACAGAATCTGTGCCATCAAAGAGAAACTGAGTAAGCAGTTAAGTCACTACAGTTGAGAAATCGTGCAAGAGTCCCAACATGTAGCTCCAGCCCTCTTTTAAAGCAGATTCCTATTTATCAAACAATGAGGCCCATTAAGAGGTAATCATCTCCCCAAGGAGCCATCTCCCTGAGATTTCAGTTCTCTGAGTATGTCAGGTAATCCTCATTCCAATAAGTTGAAACTATTCAGAAAGAAGAGATCATATTACAGAACCACAGTCCCTGTGACACAACACAGCATGATGAATCTAAAGCACACTTTTTGCCTCTTAATTTGGGCGGAGACACTTTATCCTTAGCATTTTCCACAGTCTAATTTGGTCCCAATTTAAGGAAACCCTCTGCAGATAGAATCCTACTGAAATGAAATGCAAAGAAAAAAGTCTGAATCCTAACAGAGGGACCTTTGTATCCAAGTAGACAGTTGGTATTGATATTTTATTGTTGGCATGAGCAAACTTGTATTTTCACAGACTCCACAACCATTTAGCATAAAACTGATTAAGTACCTGGATAGCTTTTGAGAGGAGTATTTATGTAGTGTCCAGTTTTAGATACCTAAAAAATAGTAAATATTTTAAATAAACCATTATTTTCAAAATATTATTCTGAATATGGATTTGGTATTCTCTGGGTAATACCAAGAATGTACTTTGTATATTTGACACCCTAGTTAAAAGAAAAATTATGCTGCTGGGGTGAAAAGAAATCTTGACAGGTATTACACAATTCAATCCCTGGAAGGTATATTGTGTGCTAAGGATTCCTTCCTTGACCAAACTTTAGCAAGCCTTCTCTAAGCCTTCTCTAGACTAGTATTCATTTTTGGCCTGTTGTCCTTGTCCTTGAAGGAGATTAAAGTGTGCCACCCCAAAATATGCCACTATGGCATAAAGATTATTTTGAGCTAAAGGCAATTGAGAAATAGCAGACACAGGAAAAACTCTATACCCTCCCCCTTTCTGCCTAAAGGTAAGGTATAAATTTGCCTTTGTGAAGGCATACCCCCTACCCTCTCCTATCCAAAGAAGAGAAGAACAATTCTTAATCCAGAGATGCTCTTGTCATCCAAGACTGTGTGAGATTGAGTCTACATAACAAATATTTTAAAAATAAACCTTATCTTCCATTAGCATGACCAATATATTTACTTTCCCACAATTTACCAACCCAAGAAGCCCAAACCCCTTTTTCTTTGCTTGTTACTTCTCCAAAAAATTATTATTTTTTGTTAAAATGGTAGATAAAACCTCATCTAACAACCTCTTTGGGTCTTCACTGAATTTCTATGAAGAACTCCATATGTAATCATAGTATACCTTTACTCCTGATAATTTTTTCAGTTTAATCTGCTGCATTACAGGGCCTGAACCTAACAGGGTAGAGAAAAAAATCCCCCCCAACAGCCTGCTGTCCTTGGCCTGCCAATCCAGTTTAGCAAAAATCCTGTCAAATCATTTTAGTAGGACACTGCTAAAAATCCTGTCAAATCCACTCCTTCCTTGACACCTTACAGAGTTCTCCTTGACAATTTTCCATTCACTGATCCCCTCACCCTTCCCAGTGGCTATAAATCCATAGCTTCCAATATTGTATTTAGTGTTGACTTCAGATTCTCTTCCCTAGTGGAACAATCTAAAATAAATTCTTCCTTGCCTGTTTAACTTGTTCAGTGCAATTTTTGATAGTTTCAGACACAGTGTTGGATATAGTAGTAAAAAAGTATGTACAGTTTAAACCCCAGCCATTCAACAATGTTAATATGCACATTAATTCAAGGCCAGTTCATTTAAAATACGTAATATCTTGACCTTTATCCTGTTATTGAAAGCTCACAGTATCCTTGGGAAAGTAAGACTGAGCCTGGACTTCTGAGGCTTTGCCTTCATATCCATTCATATGGTAAGGAGGAAGCATAGAATAGTCTCTGTGCTTCTTTGATGAGAAAATACAGTGCACTAAGAAATAGGTAAAGTCCACTTCATGGTGCCCAGCAACATGAAAGACCAGATTATCAAGAGATATCAGGGCAATATTTTTACCATGGACATTTCTTCTAATTAGTCTCTTTTTTTCTGACAGTCATAAGCTGATCAGTGTGATTAGTATCAAGAAGGCCAGCTATCCAAATCACTGCTGACAATGCTGTTCTCAATCTTAGAGTATGCCAGTTGGGTCCACCAGCAAGCAGATGTTGAGATGAAGTTTAGGAGTACAAGTAAGGGAAATAAGGCATCAAAAGTTTCAATACAACCCCTACCAAAATACCAATGGCATTTTTCACAGAGCTAGAACAAATAATCCTAAAATTTGTGTGAAGGTACAAAAGACCCCAAATAGTAAAAGCAATATTGAGAAAGAACAAAGTTTGAGATATCACTTGCCCTGATTTCAAACTATACAACAAAGCTATACTAATCAAAACAGTATGCTACTGGCACAAAAGACATTTAGATCAAGGGAACAGAATGCAGAACACAGAAATAAACTCTCACTTACATGGTCAAATAATCCATTTCAAAGGAGGCATAAATATACAATGGGAAAAAGACAGTTTCTTCAATAAGTAGTGTTGGGAAAACTAGGCAGCTATACACAAAAGAATTAAATTTGACCACTTTCTTATAACATACACAAAAATAAATTCAAAATGGATTAAAGACTTAAAATAAGACCTGAAAACATAAAACTCCCAAAAGAAAACATAGGCAGTAAAATCTTTGACATGCCTCAGCAATTTTTTTAGATTTGATTACTCAAATGAGGACAACAAAGCAAAAATAAACAAATGGTACTACATCAAACAGAAAAGCTTTTGGACAGTAAGGGAAACCATCAACAAAATTAAAAGGCAACCTACTAAACAGGAAAAGATATTTGCAAATAATATAACTGATAAGAGGTTAATATCCATAATACATAAAAAGACACACACAACCCACTATAAAAAAATTCAACCAAAAGCTGGACAGAATGTCTGAAATATCAATCCAAAAGAACCTATGCAGCTCAATGTTCATAGCAGCACAATTTACAATAGACAAGTGCTGGAAGCAACCTAACTGCCCATCAGTAAACAAGTGGATCAAAAAACTGTGGTACATTTACACAATGGAATACTATGCAGCAAAGAAAGAAGGAGCTCCGGCTCTTCACAACAGCATGGATGGAAATGGAGAGCATTATGCTAAGTGAAATAAGCCAGGTGGTGAGGGACAAATACCATATGATCTTACACCTTTAACTGCAACATAATCAACAAAAAAAGGAAAGAAAATATAACGACAGACATTGAAATTAAGAACAATCTGACAGTAACCAGAGGGGAAGTGGGGGGGGATAATGGAGAGAAGAGTTTTCAGGAACTATTATGAAGGACATGTGGACAAAATGAAGGGGGTGGGTGAAAGCAAGGGAGGGAGATGGATTTGACTGGGGTGGGAGGGAGACACGAAGGTAAAATGCAGACAACTGTCATTGAACAACAATAAAATAATTTTTAAAAACCTGGACTGAGTTGGAGAGAAGATGGAGGAGGAGTGAATAGAAGTCATACTGACTTTCTCCCAGGGCTAATCTGGAATTACAACTTAATTGTGGAGAAACCACCCAGAACGAACAACAGCAATAGCCAGAGAGAAGTCGTATACCTTCAGATAGACAGAAGAACCAGCTTCAGGACAACCTGTCTGATAAGGAGTGCAGTAGAGACTTGAGAGGGCTGGCTAGGTGACCATGGATGGCAATGATGCAATGATAATTAAGCTGCTGGTTGGATCCACCTGAGAAGAATGGGGTCTAAACCCTAAGCTGGGACCCCCAGCCTAGAGCACCAGAGCCCAAAAAGGACACAGATAACAATCAGCGGTGAAAAGCAGCAGAGCTGCAGAGACAGGTGGCTGGAGATGCAAGAGCTGTTGAAAGCATTAATACACAAATTTTCATTTGCAGTCAATTACCCTGGACTCTGCCAAAGGTGAAGGCAGAGTAGACAGGTGACACCTGATGACAGAGTAAGGACTGAAGCTTGGGGGAGAGTACTCAGAGAGTAGATGCCGAGATCCTAGTGCTGAGTCATCCCCCAGATGACAGTAGTCTTTGTGCTCAGGCAGACCACTCTCCTCTGAGGAATAGTAGCCTGAGGGGAAAAAATAGCCCTGACCCAGGAGTGTATATTCCTGACTCTGCGGTGCTTAAGCCTGACTGCTGAGTTCAGAGTGACCAGGTTAACAATTGAAGGAATCAGTCGAGGAGAGCAGATCACTGCAAGTATCAAACAGGCTGCCTAAGGTCAGACAGGGTCAACATCTGACATCACCAGAGGCAAATTCAGAAAGAAAAAAACAATGGTAAATACAAGAGGCTACTGAGACAAAATCCACTGTGGTCTTCTTCATGATTTGAGATATTTTCTTTCCTGAATAGTTTTTTTTAACATTAATTTCTTGTCCAACAAGTTTATACATATTAAGTCACTAGATTTCATACTATAATGTAATTCAATTCACACATTTTGTCTCTTCCTCTTCTTAGCCCATTTTAACTTTTTCTTTCCTCACATTATTCTCATTTCAAATTTTGTTTTCTCTCTTGCTACAACTTGTTTCCATTCCATACTCTATTTCTCCCCTGTCAAGACACACATAACCAATTTTCTTGTCAATGCTCATCTCACATCCTTTTTCCCCAATCTTAAATACACATGTTCTCTCTCCACCTTTAGCATCTTTGCTAGTTGGTTGTGGGTAGGGTATTTGTTGTTGCATTTTTTCAATTTTATCTCTAGGGCTTCACTAATTTTATATTTCAAATATAAAAATTTACTGATTCTATCTCCTACTCTTTCTTTGTCCCAAATTTTAAATTTTTCTGTCTTAGCCTGTTTTTTTTTCTTTTTTGTCTTTTTTCATTTTTTATGCTACTCATTTATTTTTCTTTATTCTCTTTTCTTTTCTTTTTTCTTACATCCCAAATTTAATTTTACCCTGTCTTAGCGTAGTTTTTGTTACTCACTCTTAGTATTCCCTCTCCCTCAGTCATTTCAAAATCACTTCACATTCTTCTGGCTATCTCTTAAATTTTTCTTTTTTTTTTCTTTCTTATTCCCATGCCACCTATGTTAATTTAGCTCATTTATTGTTGATAGTATTGTGGTGTATCTTTATCTCCAACTGGACTCCTATATTTTTATTTATTAACTATTTACTATTTTTCCTTCCTGTTTTATTCTCTCTCTCACTTTATTTTATTTTATATTATTTTAACTTCTATTTAAACCTAATACTATACGCTTCCCTTCTCATACTCCACTCCACACTCTTCATTCCCTTTTTCACTTATTAGTTGCTCTACACTGTTCCAACACCCAACTTTCTCTCTTGCATTGCTCTATCTCCCAACATTTAATGTTCTTCCATCTACTCTCTCAAAATCATTTTTATTTCAGTAGATAATCTCATATCCACTCTCATTTCTTATACTATTCTTAATTTCTTTATGCCCTTAATAATACTGTTTCATTTGCTGTTGATAGGGGGATTTCAGGGGGGGGACTTATTTTTGCGGGTATGGGTTTATTTCCTGGGGTTTGTGGTTTGGTTCTGGCAGCACCTGCACAACAGCATACAAGAATTGGTGGGTGGAGTGACCCTCAGTCAACCAACTGAAGGGAAGGACCCACCAAAGAATGACTGAACAACAATCAAGAAAGCCCACTTACATCCAGAAAACCAAAATAAATGGCATAAAGGGCATCCTAGAGCATCAAGTTTAGGTGATCAAGGAGTTTGCACCACTGAATCTCACAGGTCTCCTACCATAGAAATTCACAACACAAAGTCAGGAAATCAAGACAAATCAATTTAAGAAGCAGAAGCAAACAAGAAGAGTCTCACAAATAATGGGAAGACAAAGAAACAACTCCCAATCTAAAGAAAAGGAGGAATCCTCAAAAAGAGCACTAAATGTGATATAGGCAAATCAACTACCAGATATTGAGTTCAAAACAATGGTGATAAGGAAGCGCAATGAGCTTGGTACAAATTACCAAAAACTATGAGAAACTATGAGGAACTTACTATAAACTATATCAGCATTAAAAAGGCCATAGAAACAATCAACAAGGGCCAAAAGCAAATGAACAAAACAATTTCTGATTTGAAGAACACAGTAGAAGGAACAAAAAGCAGGCTTGATGAAGGAGAGGACTGAATCAGCAAGCTGGAGGACAAGGTACAAAAAAAACACCCAGAAAGAGGAAGAAAAGGACAAAGACTCAAAAAGAACAAAGAGGGGTTAAGGGAACTGCAGGACAAACTAAAAGGGAATAATATCCATATAATACAGATACCAGATGGAGAAGAGGAGCAAGAGAGAGAAAACCTGGGTGAAAAAGTAGTGATGGAAAACTTTCCTTATTTACTGAAAGACAAAGCCACGCAGGTCCAGGAAGCACAGAGGGTCCCAAACAAAAGGAACACAAAGAGACCCACTTCAATAAACATCATAATTAAAATGGAAAAATTCAAAGACAAAGAGAGAATATTAAAGGCAGCAATAGAGAAACAAAAAGTAACATACAAGGGAGCCCCGACAAGGCCAACAGTTGCCTTCTCAATACAAAATTTACTAGCCAGAAGGGAACGACAACAAATATTCCAAGTAATGAAAAGAAATCACATGCAACCAAGACTACACTATCCAGCAAGGCTTTCAATTAAAATGGAAGGCAAAATAAGGAGCTTCCCAGACAAAAGAATACACCTCCACCAAACCAGTTATGCAAGATATGCTAAATGGACTCCTTTAAGAAAAGAAAGAAAAACAGTGAAAGATAAAGGAACAAAGATGCAAAGGAAGTAAAATGACAATGAATACATATCTACCAATAACATCCTTAAATGTAAATGGATTCGATGCTCCAATCAAAAGACATAAGGTAGCTGAAAGGAAAAGAAAACATTCCCCACACATATGCTGCCTACAAGAGACCCTCCTCAGAACAAAAGACCTAAAGAGATTGAAGGTGAAGTGCTGAAAACAAATATTTCAAGCAAATGGACAGGAAAAAAAGCCAGTGTAGCAATACTCGTATCAGATAAAATAGACATCAAGAAAGGGCAATAAAAAGAGACCCAGAAGGTCACTTCATAATGCTCAAGGGAAGAATCCATGAAGAAGACATAAACATTGTAAATATATATGCAACCAACATAGGAGCACTTAAATACATCAAGAAAATCTTGGAAGACTTGAAGAAAGTCATTGACAGCAACACAATTATAGTAGGGGATTTCAACACCCCACTGTCAAAAATGGATAAATCTTCCCAACAAAATACCAACAAAGATATTGCAGCATTGAACACTGCCCTAGATAAAATGAACCTAACTGATATATATAGAGCCCTTCATCACAAAGAAGCTAAATACACATTGTTTTCAAATGCACATGGGACATTTTCAATGATAGACTACATGAGAGGACACAAAACAAGCCTCAACAAATTCAAGAAAATTTAAATCATATCAAGCATTTTCTCTGACCACAAGGGACTGAAACTACAAACCAACCAGAGAAAAGTTCAAAAATATTCAAATTCATGGAGACCCAATAGCATGATACTAAACAATGAATAAGTTAGCAAGGAGATCAAGGAAGAAATCAAAATGTTTCTGGAAACAAATGAAAATGAATATACAACAGTCCAAAATCAGTGGGACACAATGATGTCAGACTTGAGAGGGAAGTTCATAGTGATACAGGCCTACCTAAAAAAGATAAAACATTTCAAATAACCAATCTAACCCTACATCTACAAAAACTGAATGAACAACAACAAACAAAACCCAGAGCAAGTAGATGGAAGGAAATAACCAAGATCACAGCAGAATTAAATGACATAGAGACTAAAAGAACAATTCTAAGGATCAATAATCCATCAGCTTGTTCTTTGAAAAAATACACAAAATTGAAAAGCATTTAACAAAATTCATCAATAAAGAAATTTAGAGGACCCAAATAATTAAAATCAGAAATGAAGGAATAGAAATTACAACTGATGCCACATAAATACAGAGGATAGTAAGAAATTACTGCAAACAACTCTATGCCAAGGAATTTGAAAACCTGGGTAAAATCGACAAATTTCTAGAAAAATATAATCTTCCTAATTCAATGAAGAAGCAGAAAGCCTGAACAGACAAATAACAGCTGATGATATTGAAACAGTAATCAAAAAGCTTCCAACATACAAAGGCCCTGGAGCAGACAGTTTCACAGGTGAATTTTATAAAATATTTAAGGAAGAACTAACCCCTATCCTTCTCAGACTATTACAAAAACTGCAAGAAGAGGGAAGATGCCCAAACTCTTATGAGGCCAGCATCATACTAATGCCAAATCCAGAAAAATGTACATTGAAGAAAGTAAACTACAGGCTAATATTGCTGATGAACATAGATGTTAAATCCTCAACAAAATATTTGCAAACTGCATCCAGCAATACATTAAAAAGATTATACACCATGATCAAGTGGGATTCATCCCAGGGATGCAAGGATGGTACAATATTTGCAAATCAATAAATGTAATACATCACGTAAACAAATGAAAGACAAAATACACATGATCATATTACTATGCAGAAAATGCTTTAGAGAAGGTACAGCACCCATTTGTGATTAAAAAAAAAGTTCAGCAAAGTGGAATTAGAAGGAGCATACCTTCTAATAAATAAATAATAATACATAATAAATGCAATATACAAGAAACCTACAGCCAATGCCACACTCAATGGAAAAAACTAGAAGCTTTCCCACTAAGATCAGGAACAAGAAAAGGATGTGCACTTTCACCACTTCTATTAAACATAGTATTGGAAATCCTAGCCACAGCTATTGAGCAAGAAAAAGAAATAAAAGGTATTGGAATTGGAAGGGAGGAAGTAAAATTGTCATTTTTGCAGATGACATGATAGTGCACATAGAAAACGCTATAGGATCCACCAAAAAACTACACAATCTAGTAAGTGAATTTGGCAAAACAGCAGGATACAAAGTCAATATTAGGAAATTGAAGGCATTTTTGTACACAATGAAATATCAGAAACAGAAATCAGGAAAAAATTCCATTTGCTATATAGCAACAAGAAAAATAAAGTACCTAGGAATAAACCTAACCAAGGAGGTAAAAGACCTGTGCTCAGAAAATGGCACAACACTGAAGAAAGAAATTAAGAAAGACACAAATAAATGGAATCTTATGGATTGGAAGAATTATTATCACCAAAGTTACCATAGTACCCAAAGCAATTTATAGATTCAATGCAATCCCTATTAAAATACAAATAGCATATATCACAAATACAGAACAAACATTTCAAAAATTTATGTGTAACCATAAATGACCCCAAATAGCAATAGCAATTTTGAGAAAGAAGAACAAAGTAGGAGGTATCACCATACCTGACATCAAACTATATTACAAGGCCATGGCAATCAAAACAGTGTGGTACTGGTATAAGAACAGACACATAGGTTAATGGAACAGAATAGAAAATCCAGAAATAGACCCAAGACTCTATGGTCAATTAATATTTGACGAAGGAGCCAGAAGCACAAAATGGAGAAAAAAATAACTTCTTCAACAAATGGTGTTGGAACATCTGGACAGCTAAATGAAAAAAAAAAAAAATGAATCTCGGCCACCAGCTTACACCATTCACCAAAATAAACTCAAGGTGCATAAAAGACTTAAATATAAGTTGTGATAACATAAAAGTCTTAGAAGAGAAGAACATAAGCAGGAAAATCTCAGCTATCCCATGCAGCAATATTTTCACCAATATATCCCTTAGAGCAAGGGACATAAAGGAAAGAATAAACAAATCAGACCTTGTCAAAATAAAAAGCTTCCACATGGCTGAAGAAAACAGAATTACAATGAAAAAGGAACAAACTGTATGGAAAAATATATGTCAATGATATCTCCAACAAGGGTTTGATCTCCCAAATATATAAGGAATCACATGACTCTACTCCAGGAAGACAAAAAAAAATTAAAAACTGGGCAAAGGACCTGAATAGATAGTTCACCAAGGAGGATATACAGAGTGCCCAGAGACATATGAAAGGATGCTCAGCATCACTAGTCATCAGAGAGATGCAAATTAAAACCACAATGAGATACTTCTTCATATCGGTCAGTTGGTCATCGTAATGAAATCAATAAACAATCAGCACTGGAAAGGTATTGAAGTAAAGGGAAGCCTGTACATTCTTGTTTGGAATGCAGACTGGTGCCACAACTGTGGAAAGCAGTATTGAATTTCCTCAATAAATTAAAAATAAAATTATCTTATGACCTAGCAATTCCACTGCTGAGACTATACCCTGAGAATCCTGAAACACTAATTCAGAAGAACCCATCCACCCCAATGTTCATAGCAGCACTATTTGCAATAGACAAGTGCTGGAAGTAGCCTAGGTGCCCATCAGCAAATGAGTGGTACATTTACGCAATGGAATTCTATGCAGCAGAATGAAAGAAAGAGCTTTTACCCTTCACAACAGCATGGCTGGAACTGCAGAGCATTATGCTAAGTGAAATTAGCCAGGTGGTGAAAACAAATACCATATCATTTCACCTATAAGTGGAACCTAATCAATAAAACAAACAAGCAAGCAAAATATAACCAGAGATATTGAAATTAATGACAAATTGACAGTAACCAGAGGGGAGGGGGAAGGAAATATTGGGGGAAAGAAAGGAAAGTATCATCAGTGAACATGTATAATCGACCCAAGGGCAAAGCCAAAGGGAGGTAGGATTGAGCGTGGGAGGTTGGCATGGGTAGGGTGAAGGAAAGTGGTAGTGGGAAAATGGAGACAACTGTATTTGAATATTAATAAAAAATATGAAGCACCAGAATGAAATTTACATATAGCACTAAACCCACATGGTACATGTCAGACATTCAGACATTATATTTTGGAATTAAATAAAAACTACATTAAGAATGTGCACTACTATTTGTTGATCAGTAATGAAGATGTCCTTCTCCTTATCCATAACCATTAATTAACAATGTAAATTTTATTTAAAGGCTTCCCTCCCCCCAGAGTGAAGGTACTGGGTTTTACATGTCTGTATGCCTGTGTCTGTTTTTGAAGATGGCTGGGAATATAATGAGATTATATTTAAAAGCACTAATTTACTTATTTAATTTTTATTCATTACTTTATGGTTGTTCAATTACAGTTGTCTGTATTTTCCCCCCACCACTGCCCTTGACCCAAGCCAAAACCACCTCCCTCCTTTGCTTCCACCCTCCCCCATAGTTTTGTCCATGTGTCCTTTATAGTAGTTCCTAAAAACCCTTCTCACCACAGTCCCCTACACCATCCCCTCTGGCTACTATTAGATTGTTCTTTATTTCAATGCCTCTTGTTATATTTTGTTTGCTTTTTTCTTTTGTTGATTATGTTCCAGTTAAAGGTGAGATCATATGGTATTTGTCCCCCACCACCTGGTTTATTTTACTTAGCATAATACTCTCCAGTTCCATCCAGGCTGTCCCAAAGGGTAGAAATTCCTTCTTTTTCTCTGCTGCACAGAATTCCATTCTGCAAATGCACCATAGATTCTTGATCCACTCATTTGCTGATGAGCAAGTAGGCTGTTTCCAGTGCTTGGCTATTGTAAATTATGCTGCTATGAACATTGGAGTGCATAGGTTCTTTTGGATTGGTGTTTCAGGGCTCTTAAGGTATAATCCCAGCAGTGGAATTGCTGGGTCAAAAGGCAGTTCCATTTTTAGTTTTCTGAGGAAACTCCATACTGTTTTCCACAGTGGCTGCACCAGTCTGCATTCCCACCAACAGTGCACTAGGGTTCGCTTTTCTCCACATCCTGTCCAACACTTGTTTGTTGATTTGTTTATGATGGCCAATTTGACTGGTTTGAGGTGGTATCTCATGGTGGTTTTAATTTGTGTCTCTCTGATGTCTAGTGATGCTGAGCATCCTTTCCTGTGTCTCTGAGCCCTCTGTAGGTCCTCCTTGGAGAATGTCTGTTCAAGTCTTTTGCCCGTTTATTTATTTATTTATTTATTTATTTATTTATTTATTTATTTATTTATTTATTTTTGTCTTCCTGGAGTGGAGTCATATGAGTTCTTTATATATTTTGGAGATCAAACCCTTGTCCAAGGTATCATTGGTAAATATGTTATCCCATGCGGTAGGTCTCCTTTCATTTTAATGCTGTTTTCTTTAGCCATGCAGAAACTTTTATTTTTATGAGGTCCCATTTCTTCATTCTTTCCTTTATGCCCCCTGCTTCACGGGACATATCCGTGATGATGTTGATGCATGGAATGTCTGAGATTTCCCTGCCAATGTTTTCCTCTAGGACTTTTATGGTATCACAACTTACATTTAAGTCTTTTATCCACCTTGAATTTATATTTGTGTATGGTGTAAGTTGGTGATAGAGTTTCATTTTTTTGCGTGTAGCTGTCCATCTCCCAACACCATTTGTTGAAGAGGCTATTTTACTCCATTTTATGCTTCTTCTCCCTTTGTAAAATATTAATTGACCTTAGAGAGTTTGGTTTATTTCTGGGCTCTCGGTTCTGTTTAATTGGTCTATGTGCCTGTTTTTATGCCAGTACCAGGCTATTTTTATTACAGTGGCCTTGTAAATACAGTTTGATATCAAGTATTGTGATCCCTCCTGCTTTGTTCTTCTTTCTCAAAATTGCTGCAGCTATTCAGAGCTGTTTCTGGTTCCATATATTTTTTTAAATGTTTGCTCTATATCTGTGAAATATGTCAATGGTACCTTAATAGGGATTGCATTGAATCTATAAGTCGCTTTGGGTAGTATGGCCATTTTGATTATATTAATTCTTCCAATCCATGAGCATGGTACATGCTTCCATTTGTTTGTGTCTTCCTTAGTTTTTTCCTTCAGTGTTGTGTGGTTTTCTGAGTACATGTCTTTTACCTCCTTGGCTAGGTTTATTCCTAGATACTTTATTTTTCTTGTTGCTATATCAAATGGAATTATTTCCTGATTTCTGTTTCTGATATTTCATTTTTGGTGTACCAAAATGCCTTTGATTTCTGAATATTGACTTTGTATCTGGCTGTTTTCTCAAATTCATTTATTAGGTCAAATAGTTTTTTGTGGAGTCTGTAGTATTTTCTATGTACACTACCATGTCATCTGCAAACAATGACAGTTTTATTCCTCCTTTGCAATTTAGATGTCTTTTTCTTTTTTTTTTTTTTGGCTGATTGCTGTGGCTAGGACTTCCAGTACTATACTGAATAGGAGTGGTGAAACTGGGCATCCTTATCTTGTTCCTGATCTTAGTGGGAAAGCACTAAGTTTTATCCATTGAGTATTATTTTGGCTGTAGGTCTCTCATATATAGCCTTTATTATGTTGAGGAATGCTCCCTCTATTTCTACCTTGCTGAATGTTTTTAACATAAATGTGTGCTATACATTATCAAATGCTTTTTGCACATCTATTGATATAATCATGTGATTTTTGTCTTTTGTTTATGTGGTGTATTATGTTTATTGATTTGCAAATATTGTACCACCCTTGCATCCATAGGATGAATCCCACTTGATCATGGTGTCTGATCTTTTTAACATGTTTTTGGATGAGGTTTGTGAATATTTTGTTGAGGATTTTAGCATCTATGTTCATCAGCAATATTGGCCTGAAGTTTTCTTTCTTAGTTATGTCTTTATCTGGTTTGGGGATTAGGATGATTCTGGCTTCATAAAATGAGTTGGGGAATCTTCCATCTTCTTGAATTTTTTGGAATAGTCTGAGAAGGATAGGGGTTAGCTCTTCCTTAAATATTTTAAAATTCTCCTGTGAAAATGTCTCGGCCAGGGCTTCTGTGTGTCAGAAGCTTTTTGATTACTGTTTCAATATCATCAGCTGTTATTTGCCTGTTCAGATTTTCTGCTTCTTCTTCATTGAGTTTTGGAAGGTTATATTTTTCTAGAAACGTCCATTTCACCTAAGTTTTCAAATTCTCTTGCATATAGTTCTTCATAGTAATTTCTTACACTCCTTTATATTTCAGTGGTATCAGTTGTAATCTCTCCTCTTTCATTTCTGATTGTACTTATCTGTATCCTCTCTCTCTTTTTCTTTTTTTTGTAAATTTGAAATGTATTTTTTTCTTTTTTCCGTTTATTTTTTTTGTCTGAGTTTTAACATTTTTTTAAATTAAATTTTATTTTAATTGTTGTTCTTATACAGTCTTCTGTTTTCTACTCCCATCCCGTCCCTCCGCCCCAGCCCTCCCCAGCTCCCTTCCATTTCCACCCCCCCCTAGCTTTTGTCCATATGTCTTTCATACTTGTTGCTCTAATCCCTTCCCCTTTTCCCTGGATATTCCTATCCCTCTCCTCTCT
>PVKU01014185.1:0-24446 GCA_004027475.1 Anoura caudifer
GTTTCTTTGGGATGAAGGGCTCTATATATATCAGTTAAGTCCATTTCATCTAGGGTGTCGTTCAATGCCACAATATCTTTGTTGATATTTTGTTTAGAAGATCTGTCCATTTTTGACAGTGGGGTGTTAAAATCCCCTACTATAATTGTGTTGCTGTCAATATCTTTCTTGAAGTCCTCTAAGATTTTCTTGATGTATTGAGGTGCTCCTATGTTGGGTGCATATATATTTACAATGTTTATGGCTTCCTGGTTGATTCTTCCTTTGAGTATTATGAAGTGACCTTCTGGGTCTCTCTTTATGGCTCTTCTTTTGAAGTCTATTTTGTCTGATATGAGTATTGCTACTCTGGCTTTGTTTTCCTGTCCATTTGCTTGGAAAATTTGTTTCCAGCCCTTCACTTTGAGTCTGTGTAGGTCTTTTGTCCTGAGGTGGGTCTCTTGTAGGCAGCATATGTGTGGGTCATGCTTTCTTATCCATTCAGCTATTCTATGCCTTTTGATTGGAGCATTTAATCCATTTATGTTTAAGGTTATTATTGATAGGCACTTATTCATTGCCATTTTTGTACCTGTGTTCCTCCCCCTCTCTTTCTCCTTTCCTCCCTTTCCTTAAAGCAGGCCCTTTAGTATCTCTTGCAGAGCTGGCTTGGTAGAGGTGTATTCTTTTAGACTTCTTTTGTCTGGGAAGCTCTTTATTTGGCCTTCTATCTTGATTGAAAGCCTTGCTGGGTAAAGTAGTCTTGGTTGCAGGTCTTTGGTTCTCATTACTTGGAATATTTCTTGCCATTCTCTTCTGGCTTGGAGTGTTTCCATTGAGAAGTTGGATGCTAACCTAATTGGGGCTCCCTTTTATGTTACTTCCTTTTTCTCCCTTGCTGCCTTTAAGATTGTCTCTTTGTCTTGGAATTTTGCCATTTTAATTATGATGTGTCTTGAAGTGGGCCTCTTCGGGTTCCTCTTGGTTGGGACTCTCTGTGATTCCTGGATTTGTGTGACTTTTTCTCTCATCAAATTAGGGAAGTTTTCCATCATTACTTTTTCAAATAGGTTTTCCATCCCTTGCTTTTCTTCTTCTCCCTCTGGTATCCCTATTATATGGATATTATTACATTTCATACTGTCTTTCATTTCTCTTAATCCCTCTTCATTCTTTCTAAGTCTCTTTTCCTTTTCTTGCTCCTTCTGGCTGTTTTTTCTACTTGGTCCTCCAGCTCGCTGATCCGATCTTCTGCTTCATCGATTCTGCTTTTCATTCCTTCCACTGTGTTTTTCAGTTCAGAAATTATATTTTTCATTTCCTCTTGGCCCTTGTTGATAGTTTCTATTTCCTTTTTAATGTTGACATAGTTTGCAGTGAGTTCCTTGTAGCTTCCCTGTAGTTTTTGGTAGCTCATTGAGAGCTCTTGGAGCTTCCTGACAACCATTGTTTTGAACTCAAAATCTGATAGTTGAGTTGCCTCCATTTTCATTTAGCATTCTTTCTGGGGCTTCCTCCTTTTCTTTCATTTGGGGATTGTTTCTTTGTCTTCCCATTGTTTGTGAGACTCTTCTTTTTAGCCTCAGCTTCTTAAATTGATTTGTTCTGGTTCCCTGGGTTTATGTTGTGAACTTCTGTGGTAGAATGCCTGTGAAATTCAGTGGTGCTATCTCCTTCAGGTGTCCTGGTGTTCACTGTTTCCAGTGTCTCAGCTGTTGAAATGCTCCATCTTTGGGGCCAACTCTGGTCTTTCCACAGTTCGAGGGTTTTTTCATTTTGTTTTGTTTTGTTTTTGTGTCATGTGTGTTTAAAAAGAGAAAAGAGAAGGAAAGGAAAAAAGAAAAGAAGGAAAAGGAAATAAAAAATGAAAAGAGAATAAAGAAAAGTAGAATGAAAAAGAAAAAAGAGGGAAAAGACAGGAAGAAGAGATAAGCTTGGAAAGAAAGGAAGAAGGAGTAAAACAAGAAAGAAGTATTGAGAAGCAGAAAGGAGATGAGGGGTAAAAAAGATCAAAATAATGAAAAAGAGAAAAAGAAAAAAAAACCCACAAAAAATCGAAAAACCAAAAAACACCCAAACCGCTAATTCTTGCTGTTATCAATCTTGCCAAGCTGGTTTTTCTGGCCTTGATGACTGCAGTGGCCAAGGGGTGACCGTATTGTTTTTTTCCTTGTTCAGCACTCAGTTTTCTCTGGCCTACTGTCCTCAGAGTTATCCCAAGACTCTCTGCACAGGGTCCCAGGCGCCAACTGTGGTCGTGCACCCACAGGTGCCGATGTTCCCTGAGTCTTCCTTGTATAGGTGCCAACTGTTCCACGAACACAGCTCGACCCCTACGGAGATTGCACACCAGTGTCTAAGATCTCCCAGCAGCCTACTCAGGCCTCCGATGGCGTGATGGCGCCGGGAGATCGTATTGCTGTTCCCTGCTGGCGCGATTGCCTGTGCTGGGCTGAGAGACCATAGAGGCGCCAGGCGACTGCACCCGGGATCTCTCAGGGCCATGGTGGAAACTATCCCCGCGCAGCTGTTTACAATGGTGCATGGGGTGCAGACAAAAGTGCGCGCTCCAAGGTTCAGTCCTCCCAGGTCTATGAGATCTTAACTCCTCTCTGTGAGATTTCAAGCGACCAGATTTATGTTGGTGCTGCCGAGTCCCTGCTTGGCTGTTCAGGGAGCGGTTGCCTCAGCTCCCTCCCTAGAGTCTAATGGCCAGCCCTGACTCAGTTTCTCAACCCCCGCCCCGGTCTCCACGCCGCCGGAGTACTCTCCTTACCATCCGGTTTTTCAATGTCCACTGCAATTTTTGATTATCTGTTTTCAAATATGCTGTGTTTTTGGTGTCTGCTTGCTGTGCTGCATTGAAAAATGTCCTGGTTTAACACCTGTGTGAGGGGGGTAGAGAGATGTGCCTCCTCTTACCGCGCCGCCATCTTCTCTCCTCTTGATTGACAATCCGTAGCTGGGAGTTTTATTAACCTTGACTCCAGGAGACCCTAAACAGTTCCACCTTTGTGTTCAGGAGGTCTCAAGCCTCTTCTTTTCTTTATTCACTTAAAGGAGTTGGTGTGGCTTTGCAAGAAAATATGGAATTGCATTCATTCCCCTAATATCGAATATTGCTTTATTAAGAGAGCTCTATTCCTCTTTGTTTCTGCTTTCAAAATATTTTTCTTTAGTATCATCTGATTGAGGACAATTAAGCAGAATGTAGTACTGCCATGATATATAAAGCAGGTGAACATACTTTCATAGGCACAGGTAATGCTGCCAGGTTCCAATTTTCACCTGACCCACAGGGGTTGTAAGAAATAAGATGCATCATGATTTTGGCAACACTAAGATGTGGAAAAATATGCATTTTGGTATCAATAAAATATATGAATGTAGTTGCCATTAATTTTTATTTGAATAGAATTCTTCATTGTATTACTTTACAATTAGGTATAAAATAAACAAAAAGACACTTTAAAAAAAAGCAGAAGTAAAAAGAATGGTGTTATCTTTTTTTTCAACTGAAGGAAATATGTAATAAGAAAAAATATATTTTTTTCTTTTAGAAAAAACATGCATTTACCTTTTTAGAGACAAAACTACTTGTATTAGTAATATTATTTTCAATGCATATTCAGTTTTGTCATCTGAAAAAATAAATAACAATGTATTCCATGTAAATGGTGTGATGCAGTTATTCTATGTACATAGACATATGAGAAAGGGGGATGCTTGGGTTAAATGGAAAAAAATTCTCCTTGAGTCCATCCCGTGCCAGGAGTCAAATGTTTATAAGAACTTGCCCACCCTAATCTAAACCTTAGTGATCCCCTCCATTGTACCAAATACTGGGTGACCTACTCATTTCTTTAAGTGGTCAAATTATTACTGCAGGAAGCTAGATAAAGGAAAGAGAGCAAGGGAATCAGACACTGAGCCTATTTGCCACACCAGGAAGCTACAGATTCATTCACACACTGCAGGGGACTGCCACCAAGGAGACTTAATCCCTCAGGGCAGACAGGAAATCTTCCCAAGATCATTGCCCATCCTCAGGTATGGAATGTGGGTGGGCAGGAGAGGTAACCACATACATGATAGAAGTCAAAATAGCATGGGGGGAGGGGGACTTGACCATAGAAACCTGTCAGTCTGACCTGGGAAAGGGTTCATTGGTCAGGGGATGGGTCCATCAGAAGCCTGGGAAAGCTTGGGAATTTGATTGGTTATTCTTGAAAACGTCTTGGTTATAACCCCAGGGGAACAAAAAAGTTCTCTTGCTCTTTCTCTCTCTCTCTGACCCACACTTGCCCCATTCGTTAGTGCATTTCTTACCTGGGAACACACATAACCACATGGATCTAGCAGCCATGTGAACCTGCAGCAGACCGAGCAGGCTCCAAAGGACTGGACTTTAATATGAAGCAGAAACTGGACACTGCCCTTTATTTGGTCATGTTAGAGACATGGTTGGACTTTTTCCATGGCGGGACAGATGAAGATGAAACATTGGAAACCCAGGGGCAGATTTTCACCCAAATAAACCTTGCCATACTACAGTCTCCCTTGCGTGGGTTCATGAAATGGATTTTTCTCATGATTCTGTGGAAGAATATGATTTCCATCAGCAACAAAACCTTAGCATATATGGTAGGTGCTGTTGGTGTCTCTCCCAAACCTGCTCTAATGAGTTGTTCTGCTCATCCCCCTAGCTACCGTGAGTATTGACTGCTAATGGCTCAGAGCAGCTGTAGGGTAAATGAAATCAGTCAGGCTCCCTCACCTGGATGTCTGGGCAATGACGAGAAGCAGTATTCCCTTAACCTTGAGTGGGCCCACATGTGCAGAATCACACTTTGTTATACTATCTCTCAGTACCTTGCTGGCTTTGTGTGCATTTAGTACATAAATGGGATTCCCTGCCAGTACGCTGCATGGCTTGCGGTGTGCATGGATCCCCGCACCCGTGACTAAAGGCATGTCAGTCATTCCCAGGCTCCACAAATTTTCTGTCTGCCTGAATCCTGTGTGAACCTGTCCAGCCTTGAACGGTTGCAACACAATTGGTATAGTTGCCAGGATTCCTCACAGTACAGTATGGAGGAGTCATTGGCCCTCTAGGAGGTGGGTCTGGAAGGGTGGCTGGTCACCGGTATGTGGTTTCTGGTGCTGAGTCTCCCGGCAGCATGAGCTTCCTCCTAGAGTTGGCCCGATGTTAGTGACACACTTGTCATTGTAGAGAAGTGCTGGGGGAGACCCTAGAGAAGCCAAGCACCCAGACAGCCCCCGGGGAGTTGTAGGCTGGGTGTTTCAGTTTTGTGATCACAGATGGAGATCGTGCTTCTCGATGCAGTGAAGGTACAGGAACTCCAAAGCAGAGAGGAAATCTCGGAGGCCAGAATCTGCACCCCAGAGAAAGACCTCAAAATGCCAGAGTAGTAACGATCCCCTTCCCCAATTGTAGTGATCGATGCAGAAGAAGAGAAGGGGAATTGCTGCTCCCATACTCCCTTCCCATTCCCTGCCCTCACAAATACATGGAATACAGTTGCTGAGAGCAAATGGGCTGGAGGACTACAGTCCAGGTTGGGTGCTCTGGCGGTGGCAGCGCTGGAGCCTGGAAAGCTCTGCTCCAAGCACACTGATCAGAGCAGACGGTGGTGGCAAAGCAGGCAGTAGAGACTGGAGCCACAAAGGTGGCAGCTGATTGAAGACCCAAGGAAATGCAGCAGCAATTGGGAGGGACGGTGTCTTAAGCTCCTCTGTCTCACAGTTAAAGAGCAAGCTGAGCATCGTTTCCTGTGGCCCCAGAAGAAAACGTCGGTGAAGAAAAAACCTGAGGGTGTGCCTCAAGAGGCCCATCCTGTGCTTCTGATGGACCATGTGGCTCCCTCCTAAGATGGGGGGATGAGCAGCCATCTTAGGGCTGTGCCACCCTCCTAAGAAGAGGGAGGAAATATCCTCCGGACATTTGAATGGGAGGAGGGGTAAAGAACCCATCAACAGGGTACAGGCGAGGACTGGAAAAGGTGAAGGCTATGCGGCTCACCCTGAGTATTGGGCATTTGCCACCCACCATGAATATAATGTTTAGGTGTCCGCAATTCCTGAGCGTGATCCTGGGCCCCTTGTGGGGGTCTGTTGAGGCTCTTTGCAGGGATATGCTGAGCATCCCCCCATTCAGTTGTCATCCCCATGAAAGGTGACAGTGGTTAAACAATCACAACCTGGCTTAGTATTGGATTAAGTCAAAGTAGCCAGTGGGCAGAACTGCGAGCTATGAGGCTCGTGGCTGCAAATGAAGAACCACCCCTGACTATTTGCATAGATAGTTGGGTGGTGTACCAGGGGCTAAAAATATGGATCTGTGCATGGCATGCAAATAAATGGATGCTTATGCATAGGCCATTATGGGAGCAGGCCTGTGGCAAGACCTCTGGGAGTTATGCCACCAGAAACAAATCACTGTATATCATGTGCCCGGGCTTGCTCCCCTTGCTTCCCCTGAGAATGATGAAGCTGACACCCTAGCCAAGGTGCAATGGCTGCAAACAGTGCCATGGCTGGAAATGGTGACTACTGGCCCTTCAGAAAAAAAAAAAAAAAAAAGTAGCCCAGTGGCTACACCATTGTTTCTTACATGCTGGAGACAAGACCATGTGGTCTACTATAAAAACTTGGGGGTTACCTGTCACCTTGCCAGAGGTACAGGAAGCTTATGAGACCTGTGTTCTGCTCATGAGAACATCCCTGGGAGGCCTGTGGGAACTATTGGGCAGCTGATGCAGGGATAGTACCACTAACCTGGTGGCAAGTTGATGTGAACGGCCCCTGCCTAGTTCAGAGGGTTATAAGTATGCAATCACATGTGTGGACACGGCTACTGGAATTTTAGTTGCTTACCCCACATGGCACCCATATCAGAAAGTGGTAGTTATTGTGCTGGAGCATTTATGCACTGCTTATGGGCAACCCTTGGTCATTGAAAGTGATCTGGGGACACATTTTACTGGGCACTTAGTGCAACAATGGGCCTGGGACCTGCAGATTGGAAGTTTTGTGTGGCCTATCATCCCCATGCTGCTGGGATGATTAAACAGTATAATGGTCTCTTAAAGCAGGGCCTGTGAGCTGCGGCTGCCACCCCACACTGGGGGGATGGATGAAACACTTACAGACTGGACTCTAAATGAGAGGAGTCAGAGGAGGGGCCCAGCTGCGGTAGAAGCCCTGCTCCACCAGACTGCTGCTCCAAGTCAGCTGCCGGTAGGATTTCTTGCCGAAAGCAGGCATGGGGAAACAAGGAAATAGTCTCTTGCCTGCCCCCGAGGGCCTGGAGTGAGGGCAAACAGCCACTTGGATGTAGCCTTGGGAAATAAATGCCCCCCAAAGGTGTTGGTGGCTCTTGTTGCCCCTTGGGAATAAGGGTTAAGGAGAAGCTTACAAATAGTGCCCTAGATAATTGGATATTCACTCCCAGGAAGGACCCCTCTGCCAGCCACTGTCTTATTGGTTGACTAGAAACTTGCATGTATATTGCCTGAGGGTTGTAATTTGCCATTGTTGGTGCCTCTAACTTCTTTGTCATTTTGCCCCTGGGATCAGAGTAACACCTTAGTGGACTGGGTATATACCTATGCCTCAGTTACTAACCAATCAGTGTGCTGGGTCTGCACTGAACTCCTCCTGAGCACATCTGCCAGCCTTCCATGGCACATTTCTCCAGCTTCTGTCTCAAATTTGACTTGGTTACAGAACCAGTGGAAGAGTGCACATTCATTGTGGAAAGTGATCTGGACTGGCACCTGCACTGGGGCAGAACAGCAGTGTGACTGGCTCCAGTCATAGGGCAGCTGCACCATGTGGGGTGGCTCAGGGTTGGCTTGCGGCTGGGACATTGGGGTTGGCTGGGCCAATCCTGCTCTGTATTCAGATCCTCAAAGGACAAGCCCAGGTGGGCTGAACTCCTGTGGGTCTGTGTCAGAGACATGCTTTTGGGCATTGCTGGGAGGCACAGAATAATGTGTGGACTGCTGTTCCCACTAGGGCCCGCTGGGTGTGTGGCTTACATAGGTGGCCTTACTTGCATGTGAACTGGATTGGCCGCCGTACCTTGGGGTGGCCTTATTTGTTGTTTGCTGCTGCAACTTGTACTGCTGCTGTGGCAGCTGGATGCAGGGCTCTGCTCTCCTCACCAACAGACCTTCCTAGAAGATAACCTCATGTAGATTGTACAGTGAGGAACCCTGATGGGGTGGATTGTAGGGTAAATGAAGTCAGTCACACTCTCACCGGGATGGCTGGGCAACAAAGAGAAGCAGCGTTCCCGTAACCTTGAGAATGGGCCTGATAAGCAGTATTCCCATAACCTGGAGTGGGCATGCACACATGCAGAATCATGCTGTGTTATACAATCTCTCGGCACCCTGCCAGCTTTGTGTTCATTTAGTATATAAGGGAGTTGGGACTCTCTGCTGGTGCCACTCGTGGCTTCTGGTGTGTGTAGATCGCCCCACCCTTGAATAAAGGCATGTCAGGCATTCCCACAGCTCCGTAAATTTTCTTCTGTCTGCCCAACTCCCATGTGAACTTGCCTGGCCTTAAATGATCACAGCACAGCAGCCCTCTATTATAGTTGACTTTAGACTACTGAAATTTCTTTACCTGTAGGTAGGTAAGAAGTGAGATAAGCAGGTGAGCATGTTGTACACTCATCCCCTGGGAAAGGCCTACAGCCAATGACTTCAGCCTATGACATTAGGGGCAGGTAAAAATTGGCTCTTTCGACTGAAGGTGGGAATTACTCTGGTGCAATTAATGTTCCAGGACTCACGGTGAGATGAGGCCTAAAGCTAGACTCTTACCCTTATGTGACCCTTGCCTCTGACTTAACTTCCTACCTTCACTTTCCCTGACCACACCTCTTTTGAGAGTCCCTCTCAATAAATCACCTGCACAAAAGATCCCCATCTCTAGTTCCAGACCCAAGGGAATCTAAGATGGAAGTAAACCTGGTCCTAATAATCTTTGTATTTTTGTATAACCTGTTCCTTTCTCCCTCTCCATGTGCAGTAGTTCTCACAGAACCTAAATCAGATAGACAAATCTAGCTTCATGTTAGCTAAATTAACTATGCATCTGCTCTGACCTCTGTCTCATAGAGACAGGAAGAGAAACTTCAGCCTGTCTCCTCCTTCCATTTACCTGAGAGTAAGGAGATGAGGAGATGAAGACTTTTCAGCCGCTGCCTAGAGAAAATTTCAAAGCTTATAGAGAAAGTCTTAAGGAAAAGTTGTTTTTGAAACCCTGGGCTTTCTTGGCATTCATCCACCTTTTTACTATGTATCATACTTGTTTGTGGTTTTAGGCAACAGCTCTTTGGGTCCCCATCTCTCTATACAGTGTCCCTTCCCTAAGCTGGCTGTGTTGTGACTGGCAGACTTAACCTGCCCACAGCTCGATTGCCTCTCTGTCTTCTTCCCTCCTTACAGTGCTCATTTTCCTGAGTCCCTTCTTTTCCCACATTCAGTGATGATATGTAGGCTGCTGTTTCTCCACAGTTCTGTAAACAAAGCCCCCAAAGGATTTGAATCAAAATGTCTCAGTGTTGGAGAAAGAAGAAATATCCTTTTGAATGAGAGACCTAGAGATTTCTTTGAGGTAATGTTTGCTAGAGTTAGTTTATTTATCTTCCTCCCCTAGTACTTTCTTTTCATCACAAAATAACCCATTCTTTTTTGCTGATGATTTAATTATCATTGCATCATGGTCATTTAATAGATGTTCATCTTAAATTACTTTATATTCCTTATAAAGTTCTTAAGATTTTTCACTCTTTAAAATTTCATTCTGTCCCTTCCACATACTTTGTGTTGGCATGTTTATCTTTTTCTTATATTCAGTCCCTGATTTATAGTTCTCAACATCTTATAGGAGATTTGTATTAAAAAATAAAAGATTAGAAGAAATAAATTCTCTGAAAAGAACTCCCAAAGTTTTTGGAGTTCTCTTTCCAAGTACTTTCTCTTCTTCATTTTATAAAAGGTAGAGATTTGGGTAAAAGATCTTGAAGTCTTACATAAGTACAAGGGTGCCCAATTGGTCAGCCATGATGAAATAATTGGTCTTGACCTGAGATTTGCTCTAATAGGGGGTCACAGCCTCTGCTCAGCCTCTCTGCCACATCTCAAGAACATTTGAATGGTCTTGCCTTCTCCCATTTCCTGAAGTGTCAAAAGGAGACTAGATGTGGGTTTGAATCAGAAGTCAATCATTTTCTTTAAAGGGTCGCATGGCAAGAATTTAGACTTTGCAAGCCATGAGATCTCTATTGCAATTACTGAAATGTGCAATTTGATGCAAAGCAGCTATAGACATTGTGTAAACAAATGGATGTGTCTCTGCTCTGATGAAACTTTGTTTACAAAAGAGGACATAGACTGGATTTGATCCATGGGCCATAGTTTGCTGACCCCAGAGGAGGGGATTCTGATTTCTAAAAATAAAAAAACCTCTGGCTGGTGTGGCTCAGAGGATAGAGTGCCAGCCTGTGAACTAAAGGGTTGCAGGTTCGATTCCCAGTCAGGGCACATACCTGAGTTGCAGGATAGGTCTCCAGTAGGAGGCAAGCAACAGGCAACCACACATTGATGTTTCTCTCCCTCGCTTTCTCCCTCCCTTTCCCTCTCTAAAAGCAAATAAATAAACTCTTTAAAAAAAGTCTTTGAGATACTATAGTATGGGTAGAGATTTTAGAGATGCAGAAAGACATACATATGCAAAAGAGGTATCCTGGACTTTATCCATTACTTTAATATTATTGTTAGTTAAAAGAAAATGTCTAATAATAAAATGTCTAATAACTTCACTTTCTTGTATTATCTCTTCTATGGTCTGATGATACCTGATGCAAAAATTCTGCTTTATAGAAACAAGCTGATGTATTCATACTAAGGTTGCGAATGGCTAGTGAAACTTGATATATCATTCCCAAAGTCACTTGCAATTTAACAGAGGCTAAGCCCACTTAGTACTGAATAGAAGAGAAAGGGCATTAAGGAAAGACTTCCATCATTAAGAAGCTAGATCAGCAGAGGGAAAGATAACTAACATTTGTTTGCCACTTACTAGTGCCAGTTCCTAGGTATCAATCATGACATTCTTTTATTCCTCTCAGTAACCATGTAAAATACAAGATATTATTATCTCCATTTTAAAGATGTGGAACTGATGCTTAAAGTAATTGAGTAACTTGATAAAAATAATTAGTTGATAATTATTTTTGTAATTAGTGTCACAGCTAAAACTCAGTCCTAATGCTCTCTTTTCCCAAAGTTTGTTTCATACCCTCCAATGTCTATTTCTTCTTTTGCAGTGGCTCGGAAGGGTTCTGGGATCCCAGACCCCTTTGAGATTCTGTTGCAAGCTACAGATCCCAGAAAAAAAAATACTCCTATGCAGTTTTGTACACAACTTCACACTATTTTGCATGACATGTCAAATAACAAATCCCTACAGGTCCTATTCTCCAGAGGTATATTCCTTCAGAGAGCTTTTAGAAGCTTGAGATTGTCATGTACCAGCTGTCTATTGACCCTTAAACCAAGCATATAAATATTAACTCTGAGTGACTCTAAAAATACCAAACCAGCCCTGTAGTTGTATTAGATGGAGAAAAGGAAGATGAGAAAGGTAAATCTTCTTTGAAAATTTTATTTTTTTAATGTTTTGAGTTTATTATACATTTACCATGTGCCAGACAGAGGGCTTCATGTTTTAGACAAAATATGCCACTTAATATTCATAACAACTCCAGGAGGTAGGTTTATTATTGGAGCAGTGTGTGAAGGAGGATATTATGGTTCATTTGAGAGGCAAAATAACTTGCTATAATCATCACCCTCCACCACACAGGAAAGAAGGGACTCAAACCAAGGAAGTTTATTCTCCAGGACATCTGTTCTTAACCGCATACACATCCAAGAAAACCTTTCCATAGATCTGTAGGTGGAGACAGACAGAGCTTTCTGTGTCCTACATAAGAACAACTGGAAACCTCCATGATGAATATTTATAATTTAAAATGCTAGTATTTGTGCTGTATGCATTGTTGTCATTAAAAAATGTGAAGATAAATATTTATAAACAGCTTTTAAGGAAAGTAGACTTCTGAGGAAGAATTTTGAGCTCGAATTGCTGCTTGGAGGTTTTCTTTTTATCATGGAAATGTGCAGACTGACTCCAGACAGCAACCTTCCTCCTATTGCAATGCCTGCCTTTCCCTGCCCAGCAAAGCCACTCTTAGGATTCAGCACCAGGTCTCATGAAAATGACTGTTTTGAAAATGTTTAGCTACAAGGAGTTACCTCTCACCAACTACAATAGCTAGAACAATCAAGACTAGCAAATACCAAGGACTGGAAAGAATGTGGAGCAACTGGAACTCTCAAACACTGTTGCAGGGAATGAAAAATGGTACAATTACTTTGCAAAATTGTTTGGCAATTCCTAATAATGGTAAATTCATTCATCCACCCTATGATTCAGAAATTTCTCTCCTATGTATTTGCCAAAGAGAAATAATAACATATGTCAGTCCAAAGAAATGTATAAGAATTTTCTCTGCAGCTTTATTCATAGAGGCTACAAACTGAACACAAACCAAATGTCTATCAACAGATAGATGTGTAAACAAATTGTGGTACAGCCATACAATGGAATACTGCTCAAGAAAATGGAACAAGCTACTGATACAGGCTACTAATATTGGCTACTACATACAAGATGAACATCAACTATATTGTTCTGAGCAAATTAAACCAGACAAAAGAGACTATATACTGTATTGCTTCATTTATAAGACACACTAGAACATGTAACCTATAGTAGCAGAAGATAGGTCAGTAGATTCCTTTGATAGCTCGAGGATTGAAGCAAAAGGGCAGGCAGGAATTGGCTGTGGAGAATTAAAGTGTTGCTATCCTGAAGCTGCCTTTTTAGGATATTGACTTTAAGATGTTTATTAAGAAATAAGGTTCAGAAAAAATATTTGGCTCTCCTCCCTTTCATGACTAAGAGATTCAGACAGGAAAGCATGCTTTGGGAAGGAACTCTTAGGATGTTTAGCTTCACCTAATTTGAAAAAAGTCTGGTAAATAGGGGGCTTCAGTCAGGGGCTTGTTAACTAGATAACACTTCTGTCCCATTGTTTCTAAGTTGCCTAGCAAGAACTCCTCCTCACCTGCCTGCAAATGGCCTATTCTCACTTCTAAAATCTAACACCCCATCCACTCCTCTGTCCAAAATGTTATATACACCCAATGTTGTCTCACTACCTTTGGAATTTTCATGCTTATATGATTTCTTCAGGCACATGTATCCAAACTATTAAAATTTGATATTCTCCTATTAATCTATCTCTGTCAATTTGATTATATGCCTAGCTAGGAGAACTTAAAAGTCAGAGGAAAAGTTTTCATTTTTTAAGCCCCCACAAAGTTATGGGTTTATCTGCACGTTGTTCTCTACCTTGATGGGTGGTAGGTACTACAGGTGTTACGGGTGCATCTGTATTTTGTTTTGTATCTTGATGGGCAGTGGGTATTTTTCAAGACTCATTGATCAGTAAACTTAAAAATCTGTGCTTATTGTATGTAAATTTACATACAATTAGAGTCCTGGGAGAAAAACAAAAAAGTTGGGATGGTGAATTTGCATGCTTGGCAGGCTCAGCTGGTGACTCTGCTTCCTAAGACACAGGCCTCCACAGATACTCACCGATCCTTGCAGGTTCTTTGGCTGGCCTGCTCTGGCACAAGGAAGGGCCAGGCCAGAAACATGCCTTTGAAGACCCACTCTCCATGTAAAGCTAGAAAAGGCTTCCCCATTCTAAAAGGCAGTGAGGATGAAAACAATTTGTCTTGCCCATTTCAGTGTTTAGTTCCAGACTGGAGAAATGACTGAAACTCCCCACGGAGAATTGTTTTGGGGATTTGATTTCCTTGCTGGTTGATCTCCTACTAGTTTGGGGATTCAACTTGGGGCTTGGAGGATTTGAAAGGAGCATGCTATTACAATAAGGTACATGCCAAAAGGCACATATTTTCTGTGGGAGCACTCCCTCTGCCATTCTGATAAGCCTTGACCTGCTTGACAGCCCCTCCCAAGGGAAATGCATGGGGCATGTGATCAGGGACAGTGGTTAAGGTCATTACCACAGCATGGATCAGTACAATGTCTCTGCCAATTTCCATGAGGCCTTCTGGAGTGACTAACCCTCCAACATACTTAATGAATTTAGAGACACATTTGCTTGATTTAAAAAATAATACTTTAAAAATACATGATTGCTTTAGAGAATTAATTGTCTTCTTTCTTTCCTTCATCAAACTGAACTGTGGCATTACAGATACCCCCCCAGAGATCCTTGGAGGCAAACTTGGCAGAGGAGAGAGGGAACACAGGATAATCCATGCCTTGCAAATGCCAAGAGGAAAAGCAATCTGGAATTAGCAGGCAAGTCAATCCCTAACTGCAGGATGGGGAGATAGGGCAAGGATGCTAAAAATTATTTTGTGTGGGGGAAAGATGCATTCCCCTCTCCTGGAAACAATGCTGCCTGTCAGTTTATCTAGGCCTCCTGGGGGCCCTGTAGTCATTCAGAGACCAGAGCTGCAAGGAGACAGAATGCTTCACGGTGGTGCTTAGGGGCTGCCAACAGGCAGGTGTGTGCTGGGCTCTGCAACGTGTCATGCTTCCAGGCCCCAGGAGCAGCGGCAGCCTTCCTCAGAGCACCTGTTCTTCCCTGCTTGCATCGGGGATGTGCCATCTTCCTCCACCCCATGCTGCTTTTCCCTGCGTGGCTCCTTTTTGTCTTTTCCAATGGCAGATGCCCACTGCCTTCCTCCCGGCACTTGCAGGGCGCCAGAGGACAGGATGGCCTTGTCAGAAGCATCCCTCTCCCAGGCACACTCCTGCCTGTGTCCCAGGTATCAGTCACCAGCAGGTGCTGTGACATTATGACAAACACTCAGGCCCTCAATGACTGAATGCATAACACACTGTGTCTCAGAGTTTCTGACATCTCATCAATCACAGCCTTGATTATACCTCTCAGAGACTCCAGGCTCAACTTTGGGCTTCAAACAGAATTTATTGCCAGCTGAATATCCTTATTTCCAAAGTGGGCAGGGCAGTCTTGCTTAAAATAGCATACTGAAGCTAGAAGATCACACTTCCACACTCAAATTGACCGATGTTTCTCTTGTCAATATTTCTTAGGTGCAATCAGTCACAAGAAGTTGCTAGGGAATTTCACCACCATCCTCCCACTGTAGTAGGCAGTTAGATAGTCATGAGCAGAGCAGGAATGATGGGTAGGTGCAGAGGGTCACCAGCTCAGAAAGCCCCAGCTGCCTAGCAACAGGCAAAAATTACTGGCCCTTGCATGACCACTCCCTTAAGCATTGACCCCTGGAGATGATGTGTAGGCCTCAGCTGTGTTTCAGCTCCAGGCTCAGAAGGGAAGCAAAAGCAGACAAAGTGATGCCAAGGCTGATATCAGGACCAACTACAATGACTAATGAACCCCAGCCCTAGAGCCAACCAATCAGTGGAGACCATGACCCTGAGGAGATACACCAGGAAAACTAATGGATATTCTATTGAGATCCTCCCTTGAGACCTCAGATAAAAGCCCTTGGGCCCAGTGCAGCCCCTCCCCACCTCTTTCTTTCCCTAGGGATGTCTCTCTCTCTCTCTCTCTCTCTCTCTCTCTCTCTTCTCTCCCACACCCAGCACATTAATAGCTCTCTTCCTTCTTTGTCTCTCAAGGCATGCTTATCTCTTTCTCTCACTCTCTCTCTCTTGCCCTCTCTCACTCTCTCCCCTCCCTCTCCTTCTCCTAAGCTTCAAGGGCCCTTCTTTTGTTGTAACTTGCTTCCTGAGCCCCTATTTCTTCTACAGCTCACTTACTCTACCTCTGTGACTTTATAAATAAACTTTCTCTTATATTTTTAGTCTTGGCTCTAAATTCTTCTCTTAGCCAGAACTCAAGAACTGAATTAACACCTGGTGCCATTTTTCTGCAGCTAGCGCCACCATTAGCTACAATTGAAGGATGCATACTGTTGTCCCCTGGAGTTCTGTATTTGAGGGAAGGCTGTAACTATTAGCACACTATGTATAATTGATGGATAGTAGATCCTCTCCTGGGAAGGGAAGAGAGGAAAGGATTCTGGTGATGATTAAAAGCTTGGTCCTAATAGGTTGCCCACATAGTATGGGGCTGTTTATTAGCACTGATTAAGTTGGGAGCCATGAGCAACTGTGTGTAAGACCCTGAGGGCAGACAGGTAAGAAAAGTATGATTGCTGCTCAGAAGAATGAATCTAGTTGGGGAGGGAATTATACAAATATTTATGTAGCAAAATATTAACCAAATTTCTTTGCCAGGTAATGAATGTATCTTGGAGTTTGACCACAGAAGATGGGTCCTCATATGCCTTGCCAGTTGGCTCACTCTCTTTCCCCTTTTTTATTCCTCTAGATTGGGCCCATGCACTGTCTTCACCTGGGGGTCATTCCACACATATTTCTCTAAGCCAGAGGCCAGCAAGCTTTTCCAGTAAAAGGCCAGATACAACATATTTTATTTAAATATTTATTTATTAAATTGTGAACCAAGAGGCCAAATCCAGCAACAATTCTTGCTGAAAGGTTAATAGCCTTGTTTACTTTCTTTTTATTTGCAGTTTACATTTAAGAATGTAAAAACTATCATTAGCTTATAAATACAGAAATAGGTACAGCGCTAGATTTGGTCTGAGGGCTGTAGTTTGTTGACCCCCATCTAAATCCTCTATCTTTCAATACCCAGCTCAAACCCCAGTTGCTGTGTAAAATATATTTGACATTCCTCATCCAAAATTCTTCTCTGTCTTAGAAATGTCTGATATATACAATTTGTCTAGCAGGTATTCTTACTTTATGAATGCATCTCTCACTCAGTATAGTTGGAAATTTTAATATTAGACTGAATAATGTTTAAATCTTGACTTTCCAACTTCCAAGTTGTGTGGTACTATGAAAATCACTTAAATTTTCTGAAAACATTATTTAAAAGAAATATATCAAGATATGTTTGTATTGGTATAAGAGATGATATCTCTTTTTTCTTATCTAGATTCTCTAAAATTATTTACATTAAATGCACATCACTTTTATCATATAAATATGTTAATTATCAAATCCACAGTGTTATTTGTATTAAACAAAATGATATACCTGATATGTTGCAAAGGCTCGGTAAATACTCTCTTTCATTTCTTCATGAATTCTTTCTATATCCTGCATGTCTAAAACTAAATTTCGTTTTTCTTGAGAACAAAAATACTACTCTATACTTAAGCCCTCTCTAATGTTTATTGAAGCCAGTGGTCAGAATTATTTGCTATTAATTTAAATGGTACTAAACTTTTCAAGGAATTCTCTCTATTCATTTCAATGTGCTACTCCTCAATCTAATTCAATCTGTCTTCTCTCACCGTCACTCAATCAACCTCCATGTCTCTCAGTCCAGTGAACACATTTGAGGGCTCACCTTATTTAATTTCTCATCAGCATTGGACTAAAACACTCCCTTCTTTTTGACACCTCAGTCCCTTTGAATCCTGTACTAGGATTTCTTGGGCTTTTTCCTTATTTTCTTATCTCTCCATTTCTGTCTCCTTGGTGTAGCCTCCTTATTCAGAGACCCTTGATTATAGGCATTTCTAAAGACATTGTCCTTGCTATTATCTCTCTATGCATTTCCATCCATGCCCCTAGTTTCAGATAACATATATACACAGGTATATCACAACATTTAATCTTTCTCCAAGATCTCTTTTGTAGCTGAGTAATCTCACTCAGAGACCCCTTAAAATGAACATGATGAAGACTAAAATCCACTATCCATGCTGACTGCTCATGCCTGCCACCCCAAGCTAGTCTTCCTTCAGGGTTTTCTATTTCAAGAAAAAGTGTTACCATCCTTCCTGTCAAGCAAACCAGAAACCTAGGAATCATAAACCTCTACCTCTCTTATCCTGATAGCTAATTCATCATCAAGCTCTGGAGATTTTTATCTCTTTAATAACTCCTCAGTCCTTCTCTTTTTTTATGGTGAATGCCACCACTATAGACCAAAACAGGCCATTTGACTCTGTGCTAACTTATCTCCACTTCACTGCTCCTCCCCATCTATCCTCTACACAACAGAATGATAAAATCCAAATCCAAATTTATAACCTCCTGTTGACCCTTCATATCAACTCAAGCATCAATTTCTAAGGGTTAGTTTCTTTCAACTCCAACTGATTCCTTCTGCTTCGAAGTTCTTGTTTCAGCATTTAATTAATCTCTGAGTTGGACTATTATCTGATAGTTTATCTCTTTACCTAGAATAGAGGATCTGAGAGCCTCTATCTAATATGTCTAGGTTTGATGATTACTAAAACCTAAGCAGGTGGTACAATGTCTAGCAAAAGTACTCTACTAACATTTTTGCCATAAATAAATGGAGACACATTGGAAATGATAATTTAAAAAGTGTGGTTACCGAATCTCTGGGTTACATGAACATTCAATCATGAATCAGTGTCTGAAGTTAAAGTATTAATGTTTTCATTTAAAAAAAGAGATTAATTGAAAGTTCTAACTTTTGCCATCCATTTACAATGTGTCCAAATGCTTTTTTTCCCCTGATTATTTGGCCTGTCAATTTACATTGTCAGTCCCTTCAGGTCTAAGATGCAGAGACCCTCTCAGATGAACTCAAGTAATAGAAATTGCAAGAATAACATGGAAACAAAGGAAGTAAAACTTTTAGAACTTTCCCCAAATCAGATTCTAAGAGGACCAGACCTCATGGGAACCAGAAGCAAAGGGCAATCTGAGGTGATATCACCTTTTGCTTGCCTTTCAGTGGCAGCAGGCAATGGGACTTCATTCTTACAGTCATCCATTAATGTAAGGTAGGTACCATGTGATGTCTGACACTCTGAATCCAAGTGATTCTCTTCTAGATGCCAACTGATTGCTGAGACACAATCTAATTGAACCAGGTAGTGAACACTTAGTCTGTTCAGACAGATTTTTGCCCAGGTCATCACCCAGTCTATGGACTAGTGACCCAACAGGTCTGTATAAATAATAGGAAATGAGGTGTAGAGTATGGGCCTAAAACTGACTCCTCATGCCCTAAAAGCAACATGGAATCACTTCTCCCAGAAGAGTATGGTGGCAAATTCTTCAGAGACCCCACTCAGATCTCTTTGAATATTTCTTTGGAAGCTAGAATACCAATTCTCAGATATGCTTGGCATTGCCTTCTGGGGTCCACAGGTATACACTTTGCCAGAGAATTAGCCTTTACTGTTAGAAATTACTGCCTGAATCCCACTAAAGGACCTGGTATAATAGTACAGCCCCCTTAACTTTGGGTGCAAACAATTCTAATGTATCAAGAGAAGAAGAAAAGCCACACACCATGGAAAAATATTTCAAATGACACATCTGATAAAGGACTATTATCCAAAATATGCAAAGAACTCTTAAAGCCCAACAATAATAAAGTAAAAAAACTGATTAAAATATAGGCAAAAGACAGTCACTTCACCAAAGAAAATATACAGATGGCAAATAAGTATATGAAATAATGTTCAACACCATATGTCATTAGAGAATTGCAAATTAAAACAGCAATGAGATCTCACTGCACACCTATTAGAATAGCAAAGGTCTAAAACACTGATATACCAAATACTGATGAGGATGTAAGACAACAGAAACTCTCATTCATTGCTAGTGAGAATGAAAAATGGCACAGCCACTTTGCAAGACAAGCAATTTCTTATGAATCTAAACATATTCTTACCATATAATCCAGCAATCATACTATTTGATATTTACCCAAATGAGTTAAAAACTGATGTTTACACAAAAACCTGCATATGGATGTTTATAGCATCTTTATTCATAATTGCTAAAACTTGAAAGTAATCATGATGTCCTTCAGTAGGTGAATGGATAAATAAGCGGTATACATTCAGGCAATGGAATATTATTCAGCACTAAAAAGAAAAGAGTGATCAAACCATGAAAACAGATGGAAGAAACATAAATGCATATTACTAAGTGAAAGAAGTCAATCTGAAAAGTCTACATAATGATGATTCCAACTACATGGCATTCTGGAAAAGCCAAAATTATGGAAATAGTAAAAAAGTCAGTGGTTGCCAAGGGTTGATAGGGGGTGGGGATAAATAAGCACAGCATAGAGGATTTCTAAGGCAACTATTCTCTATGATAGTACAGTGACAAATACCTCTCATTATAATTTCTCCAAACCCATAGATGATACAACTCTAGGAGGGAAATTTAATGTAAATTATGGACTTTGAGTCTGGAGGGAAAATTAATGTAAATTATGGACTTTGAGTGATAATGTAGGTATGTAGGTTTTAACAAAAGTATTGCTGTGGTACAGAATGTCAATATCGGGCAAGGGTATATGTGCTTGAGGTTATATGGGAATTCTCTGTACCTGATACTGAATTTTGCTGTGAATGTGAAACTACTCTAGAAAGCAGCATACTTTAGAAAGATCTGGCATGCTTTATTCTACATGGGATTAGGCTGAAGTTAGGTTTTGTGTAAACCCACAACTTTTACTTTATTCCCCTGCCTTATTCTACTTCCCCATTTTCTTTCTCTTCAGATCATTCCCTTAATACATCACTTTGGCAAAAAATCTCCATCACTGGCTCTGCTTCTAGGGAACCAACCTAAGTCAGAACTGTAGGCATGACATACATTATTGCTGACCTGTTCAGAACTTTTCTTCTACTTGAAAGAGTGGGACATGGCAGAGTGATTTTTGTTGGAAGAGGAAGATAATTAACAGAAATCTGGAATACAGGTGCTGATAGAAAAAATGGGCGTGGAAATATTTGAAAAGAAATCTCATCCACATTACCATCACCACACTGAAGGAGATGGAAATATGCCAAGGGCAAATTGCGCCTACTTTAAAGAGATGTTTGGGCGCCAGCTCCTAATGTTTTGTGAAGGAAACAAAAGGCTCTCAGTTCCTTTTACTCACTACATTTGTTTCCTGTGGCTACTCTAACAAATTACCACAACTAGATGGCTTCTAACAACAGAAATTTATTCTCTCACAGTTTTGAGGCCTGATATCAGAAATCAAAGTGTTGACAAAGCTGTACTCCCTCTGGGTGCCCTATGGGAGAACACTTCCTTGTTTCTTGTGTCTGTTGGCAGTCCTCAGCTTCTTTGGCTTGTAGCCACATCACTCTATCTCTGCCTCTGTTTCCATGTGGCCTTCTCTGTGTCTGTTTTCTACTCTGTGTATGTAAATCCACCTTCCATTGGCTTTAGGGTTCATCCACATAACTAGGATGATCTCAAAATCCTTGACATAATTACATCTGCAAAGGCCCTTATTCCAAATAGGGAATTATTTACAAATTTCAGGGATTACCACATGGCCACATATATTGAGTGGTCACCATTCAGTCCACTATACTCATCAGATCCTTTTATTCTTAATTCTATATAGTAATATTTCTTATGCTTATATATCAATTTATATGCTACCTAGTTCTTTCAACTAAACAAATTATCAATTACCATGATGAATAACATAAAAATACGAATATGGACTGTTAATACATTTTCTTGTGTCCCAGAAATACCCTGTAAGCTCTTATACTTCCTATTTTGCAGTTGAGGAAAATGAGTCTCAGATGAGCTTTAATTTTTTTACATTTAGTATTTTAAACTTGGTAACTCTACTGTGCTTCTCTCCTCTGTGAGAACTAGAATTAAAAAGATTTTCAACAGTAAGGGATTTACTTTAATCTATGGGTTACTATTCTAAGCATAAATCAAATAGTAATATTCTTAGGAGCAAAGCAGACTAAAAAGAGTTCAAGCTGACATGGACAGGCCCTCATATGTACTTTAGAGTGCTGTGGTAGAAAGAACAAGGGCTCTGTTTGTCTGTTTTGCAGAGGTAGCTACAGTCCCTTCACTGTGTACTTTTGTAGCAGCTAACTCCCATTTTTGGCTTCTGTACATAGCAGCCAACTCCCGTTTTTGGCTTCTGTACACTAACTCCCACTTTTGGCTTCTGTCACCCAGCTTCCAATAAGGACACCTCAAGGCTAGAGTTATTTTCCCATCAGCTTCTGTACCTCCTGCTTTTGCCACGTAGGATAGGGCATCCGGAGAGCAATAAAAGCCCTGCTCAGCCAAGGATTGGGGCCCAGAATTTGGAGACTGCCTCCTCTGTGTCTGCGCGTGTAATAAGGCCTCACTCCGTTACCCCAAATCTCGCCAGAGTCATTATTTTCTGAATTATTTCCCGTAACATTTTGGTTCCCTGACCGGGAAACTACTCACACGAGCAGGCTGTTTGCCTCCAGTGAAGGTGGCTGGGACTTATGGGCGGGCCAGTGGTGAGAGGGAAGCATGTGCCCCAGTGATTTTGGGTCCTGGAAAGCTGTGGCTTGCCTCCGCCTGGGGTTCCGAGCCGCCCTTCAACCCGGGCAGGCGGGGAAAGCAGACTGAGGCTTGTCTGGAAGGCACCGGTTCGGTAAGTGCCCCGGGGACCAGACCTGAGACCAGGTCCACTTTTGTAGTGGAAGGGGGCTGATCACCCCCAAACAGTAATCTGAGAATTTGGGCTGAGCAATTGTGAGGCCCAGACTGGTAGACCCTTTCTCGGGGAGGGAAAAGTAATAAACTCTGCCAATTGTGTGAAAGAGAGTGAATGTGTTTGCGGCTCCATGGGCGTCAGCCTACGGAGCGTGAGAGGGCCCTAACCTGTGGTTCCTCAGTCGGTCATATGGCATAACAGCTGGGAAGCTAATCTGGACTCTACGTGGGCAGCTTTAGCTAAGACAGACCTAAGTTCCTCGGGAGAGGAGAGGCCAGGCGGGCGAGTGCGAGAGCCCTAAAACCCTTTGTTTGTCTGCGTGGTAAGGGAAAGAAACGTGGGGAGCATCCGGGCAGAGGAAAGGCACCTGAATGTGCTGTGGACACCTGGCTGCCAAAACACAAGCACAGGTTCTCATTGCAAAGACCCCAAAACATCCCGGAGCTGGTCGCTGCGCACAACCACAGTGGAAATGCACCCTGGCCCTGCCCGCCCGGCCCCTCGGCTTCCTCGCCCCGGGATGCAGCTAGAGCTGCTGCCGGATGGCTGTAACACTTGGGAGGGTGGGTCCCACCCCTGGAGGATGGCCCCCAACCCCCAGCCACCTTCCCCGCTGGCCTTCCCAGCCGTCAGGGAGGGGGAGGAGAAGGGTGGGTGGAGGGCCGGGAGAGACATGGGGAAGTGGGAAAGATCCGCTGGGCTGTCCGCACCGCCATCAGTCTCACCCCAGCCACCGGAGGTAAAAGGGGGGCGCTGCACCTCTCACACCCATGTAGTATCCAATATGTCCCTAAGGGAGACTCAGGGCTCCCCAGCAGGAAGCGCCAGATGGAACACTCCAGCCAGGGCTGGTGGTTTTCTGCTGCCGGCTGTTCACCCCGGACCTCCTTGGCTGGGGGCGCTGCATGCCCTCCTGTTCGGAGGGGCCACAGGGCAACCCAGTGGGTCAAAAAGATTCTGCCAAGCTCGAACACTTGAGCTCGGAGAACACCAGGTCCGGCATGAATTTCTCTACCTGCCCAAATGCCCTGTTCTCCTCCTAGGAAGAGACTTGCTGAGCGAACTTTCGGCTTGGGTGGCATTTTACTCCTCGGGGCAGGCCACACTCGAGATAGGCAATTCCAGCCTACTGGCCCTGGTCATGCCCCAGGAAGAAGAATACCGGATATACAAAGAAGGTTGGGGCCTGAGCCACCAGGACCCTTTAATAGATGAATTTCCAGATGTATGGGCAGAAAGAAATCCACCAGGACTTGCCACTGGCCCCACTTCAGTAATCATAGATTTGAAGCCGGGGGCGCAGCCTCGCTGTCTCAGGCAGTACCACATACCCAAGTGAGCCAGGATAGGGATACTGGTCCCCTGCCAGTCGCAGTGGAACACACAGCTCCACCTGTTAGAGCCAGACGGGTCTGGATATAGCCCCATGCATGATCTCTGAGCAGTCAATGAGGTCACTCTGACCCTGCACCCGACCGTACCCAACCCCTATACGTTGCTGAGCCAGCTACCTGCAACTGCTTCGCATTTCACGTGTCTAGACTTGAGGGACAGAGATGGCTCTGGTTCTGAAGGTCTTTAATGGAGGTCCAAAGGTGACCATCTGACTTATAAGATGTTTGCAAGGTCTAAGCTTTAGGAAAACTATAAGATGTGCCTGCAAATTTAGGGACTTTTAGTGGAAGGTACCAGTGGTGCTAGGGATTTTTTTGTTGCCACATACTAAGTTTAAGTATAGTCCTTCCCAGTGTGG
>PVKU01014186.1:0-15146 GCA_004027475.1 Anoura caudifer
TTTTTTTTTTTTTCCTTCTCCCAGATGTCAGTTCTTCTAACAGGGCATCCTACACTCTACTCCCATTGGCTCCCCCAAACTCCTGAAGTATTCCTCTTTGCCAACAAGAGGCAATTTGCACTGTTCCAGTAGACTGCTTTGTCCATTCCAATCTACCCATAGCTTGCTGACTCAGGGATGACGGTGTGTACCCCAGAGGCACACACTGTAACTGACCTCAAGAATTCTGCCAGTCACTGAAATTATTACATCAGGATGCTTTGGGCAACAAAATAGGAATAGAAGCAATTTGGACAGATGACAGAGATGTCCTTATGAAACTGGCAAGTTGGAAGCTTTTCTATTTCAAAATCAAGGACACAGCTATAAGAAGTGGTTAAAAGGATTACTAGATGCAAATTAATTTTGCTTAGAGCAGACTTTGACTGCTTAAAGTGTCAAGAACCTGCATGGAGACACTGGGGAAACAAGAGCCAAACAGTATATCAACCTCAAAAGTAAGACGTGAGGGGTAAAGGATTGAAGGGCGGGGAGCACGGAGGTGTGGTGAAGAGACGCCCTGGAGGTCAAGGTTCCCCCAAAGAGATTTACAGGACTGTTGTCCTTTCCACAAAATGCTCCCTGTAGCTCAGATGCAGGGAGAATACTCTTCCTGCCCGTCTCCCGCAACCTGTTAAAGTGCCCGAGGAAGCTCTTGGGTCGTCTGACTTGTCTGGTCCCCAGCACTGCAGGACCATTTTCACCCTTGCCCCTTGTCAGAATCGCCCATCTCTACCAAGAAACCCGAGAGTTCCTTCCTACAGCGCCAAGGCCAAGCCTGAGCATGAAAACTGCCTGCTCCTCTAGAACACGCTCAAGGATAGGACTGGGTTTGTTTAGTCCTGGGTCCTCATAATAGGGCAGAGACAGGTGCACAGGTGCGTCCAAATAAATAAAGGGAAAGGCAACAGAGAAATGCTCTGGTGACTACAATAAGCTCACCAACCCGCTGACACCCAGACCAAAACCCAAGGTGGCAGCTCCTCCAAACACCGAAGGACCCAGGTCCACCAATCCAATTGGAGCCTCTCGTTCCCCTTACGGGAAACAGCTGCTGATCTCCATCTAGTTCTTTGACCTTACCAACTTGCAAACTGATCTCGAGTGCCAGTTCATGACTGCGCAGGGTCTGGGGCCACTAGTGTGAGCAGTGCTTGACCTGGTCCAGTTGGGTCAGTTGGGAGGGGTGGTCCGCTGCACCTTCAGGGGCAGGGAGCACAATCCCACAGGCATCCCCTGCCAGTATCCTGGGGCAGAAAGCCCACGTCGCCCCCACGCCTGCAGCAGTAGCCGGGACCCAGGCAGGATGCTCACCTTGGCAGCACAAAACGAAAAATGCCCCTGAAAGGGTCGGATTCTGGTGCAGGCTCTGAGACTTGGAGTCTCTTTCCAGACTCAAACTCTCTGTCACCGCCACCAATTTTCCACTGTCCAGTTTCTGCTCGCCCCGCCGAAGTAGCTTCCAAACCGATTGTGGTTGCTAGGAGCAACAGTGGGCCAAAGGGATTCCCAGAACCCAAGCTGCCGCCTTTGATTGGTCATTTCCACTGGAATGAAAACAGAAAGCCCTCACCACGTGCATCAATGATTTTTTGTTGGAGGGTGTGTCGGGGGTTTAAAGATTCTTATTTATTTACTTTTAGAGAGAAGGCAAGGGAAGGAGAAAGAGAGGAAGAAAAACATCAAGGTGTGGTAGCCTCTGGCATGCCCCCTACTGGGGACCTGGCCAGCAAGCCAGGCATGTGCTGTGACTGGGAATGGAACCTGCAAGCCTTTGATTCCCAGGGCCATGATCAATCCACACAGGTACACTAGCCGTGCTTTTACTGGAGGAAGTTTTGAACCACTTTTTCCGCAAAAATCGTGGGACCGGGCCGCTGAATAGAAGGGTGTGGTCTATCATTGCGGCCAGCAGGAGAGTGCTCTCTGGTGAGAACACTGAGTACTGTGCATACATTTTCACTCACTTATTAAATACGTAATCTGGAGCATAGGCACTTGGTGCTGTACTTGCAGTGCATTCTTCGTCCAGTGTCATTCTTAACCATTATTTGATGTAAGTCTTATTTTATGTAAAAGTTAAGTGGGGCACACAGAAGCTGTGGAATTTGATACTGAACCTAGATCGTGCAGGACCTCTTATGTACTGTCTTCTTAGTGACCATATTATTTTCTTTTTTGAACTTCACCCCCTCTGCTGTTGTTAAAGTCCCCTATTGATCTAATTCCAACAAGTGATTTGGACACCTGTTAGCTGGGATTCCACAGGACGATGTTGTGGCCAGAATAATTTCCAAAATGATGTAATCTCTTCTTTTTTTGAAGACTACTGTGTTTTGTGTTTCTGTGTACTTGTTTTATTTCCTTTTCAACGTGAAAGAAGCTTCTAAAGGCAGGAGCAAAACAATGAATTGTTAGATCAATATATCTCTGATGATGTTGTTCTCTTCAATAGATTCCAAACATTTTGTAAACCTCTCCTTAGGCTTAGCAAAACAGGTCATGCCCCTTGCCTTCCACTGAAATTCTGCTCTTTCAGAGCCCATTACAAATGCCACTTTCTTCATAAAACCTTCCTATTCTTACTCACTCCTTGGAAATAACTATTTCCAATATTTGTTCCATATAATTGTAAATACTGTGCAGCACCCCTCTCTGGTCTTAGCCCATTTCACTGTCTTCCTGAGCTTCATTACTGTTGTGGTTACCTCTATTCTCTGACACACTATGCCTACTTTTTATCCTTTACTCTCACTGTATCTCATCTTCCAACTTTGCACACACCCTCTGTTTTCCAGATTCAGCTCACAATCCTTCTCCCCTCTAATAAGAACCTTATCTCTTTTTCACCTTTTATAAAAAGTGGCTAGTTGTGAAATATCATGGTTAATGCTATACTCATCCAAAGGATCTCCTAACTCTTCTCTACTTGTTGGTACTTTAAATCGCATAGAATACTCTCCTGCTTTCTTAATCCATATTGCTTTCCCCCTGCCACTGATCACATATAGGATTAGGTGGGAGCTGTGAACACCAATATACCTGCTGGAGGAGAGAATCCACCAACAAAGGAACCACCAAAAGGTAAAAACCCAATTACAACAAGAGAGCCCACACAAACAGAAGAAGGGCAACCATAGAACATCCAGACAAGGAGATCAAAGACACCACACCACAGAATCTCATAGAATTCCAACCATAGAAGTTCACCCTACAAAGACAGCTAGCAAAGTGGAATATCAGGAAGTGCAGAAATAAACAAAAAAAAAGTGATCTAAAATGGGGAGACTAAAAAAGAACATGGAATCAAAAGGAATAGAAGACTACCCACCAAAAGAACTAAATAAAATGGAGGTAAGCAAACTATCAGATATACAATTCAAAATAATAGTTATAAGGATGCTCAAGGAACTCAGACAGCTAGAAGTAACAGTGAGAACTACAACAGTATGAAAAGAAATAGAAACTATAAACAAAACCCAGGAAGAAATGGAAAATATAATTTCTGAAATAAAAACACACTAGAAGAAATTATAAGCAGGCTGGATGAAGCAGAGGATGGAATTAGAGTTGGAAGGCAAGTGGAAAGAAATACCCAGGTAAAGAAGCTGCATGAAAAAAGACTAAAAAAAATACAAAGATAGCTTAAGGGAACCCCAGGATAACATGAAATGCAACAATATTTGAATCATAGTGATGTAGACCTTGGCTCATGGGGTCTGCCATTGTGGATGAGACATGAGATAAATTCACACGGACTACCAAGTCCTGTGGAGGAAAAAGGACAGCACAGCTACTCTCTCAAGAGGAGAGTTAGCTGACCATTGCCTTGACAAGTTTTTATTGGGTTTCAATTTGCACAGAAATACAGGTAAAGTTCATTAATCATTGTTAGGCAGTAAGGATCAAATGATAGCTAGCATACAAAGAACTACGAGGGCCTATTCTGAGTCAGGGTCTGTTAGCTAAAGGGCTATAAAACTTTGGGAAATAAATTCATTTCCTGCCTTGACCCTTATCATTTAATTGAGAGCATTCATAGCAAAGCAGGTTTCACAGGATTTTACGTATTCTTTCTCAGGCCTGATCACCCAGGGAACCTGCCGTGTCAACACAGGGCTGCACCACCCTCTGTCATTGTTTCAGGCTTATGTTGGGCAGAGGAAGCAAGGCAGCCAAGAGATTAGGAGAATTCTTGCAGACAGAATGAAGACTCAGGCTATGACAAAGCTGAGGGTCCATCACTCCCTTTCTCTATAGCCCCCCAAGTCCTTCCTTGGGGCCTCCACATGATCATGACTGTCTTAGGTTGTTCCCCCCTTGGGGAATCTTACCCATCAATGGCTAACCAATCAAGCACTGGGGGCCAGTTATGGATGAAGTAAAAGGAGCAGAAGGGGCACTCCTGCCAGAGAGATAAGCTTTGTCTTCTTAGTGGCTTATGGTCCAAAGGTCGTTCACTCGGCCTTAGGCATGGAGGGTGGGATTACAGATCCTGAAACCAGGCAGGGTGGTTCTGAACATCATAGGGATATCAGAAGAAGAAGAAAATAAACAAGGGATAGAAACCCTGTTTGAAAAAATAATGGCAGAAAACTTTCCAAACCTAGAGAGGGGAAAAAAAATCATACAAGTTCAGGAAGCACAGAGGATCCCAATCAAGATGAAACCAAAGAGGTCTACTTCAAGATATATCATAATTTAAATGCCAAGTTTTAAAGAGAGTATCTTAAAAGTAGCAAGGGAGAAACAAGAAGTAACATTACAAAGGGTCTCCGCTAAGGCTACCAGCTGATTTCTCAACAGAAACACTCCAGTCCAGAAGAGAATACCAGGAAATATTCCAAGTAATGAAAAGCAAAGGCCTGCAACCAAGACTACGCTACCCAGTGAGGCTCTCAATTAAAATAGAAGGTGAAAGAAGGAGTTTCCCAGACCAAAGAAGGCTGAAAGATTATGCCTCCACCAAACCAGCACTACAAGAGATGCTAAAGGGACTGCTATAAGAAGAGGAAGGAAAAGAGTGAGAGAGAGAGAGAAGAACACACATACAAAGGGGAAAATGAATAAATACCTATCAATAATAACCCTAAATGTTAATGGATTACATCCTCCAATCAAAAGATATAGAGTAGATGAATGGATAAGAAAACATGATCCACACATATGCTACCTACAAGAGATCCACCTCAGAACAAAAGACCTACGCAGACTGAAAGTGAAGGGTTGGAAAAAATATTCCAAGCAAAAGGACAGGGAAAAAATACCAAGGTAGAAATACTTATATCACACAAAATAGACTTCAAGACAAGGGCCATAAAAAGAGACCCAGAAGGACACTTCATAATACTCAAGGGAAGAATCCATCAAGAAGACATAAATGTTGTAAACGTATATGCACCCAATGTAGGAGCACCCTAATATATAAGGAAAATCTCAGAGGACTTCAAGAAAGATATAGATAGCAACAAACTTATAGTAGGGGATTTTAACACCACACTGACAAAAATGGATAGGTCTTCCAAACAAAATATCAACAAAGATACTGCAGTGTTAAACAATGTCCTAGATCAGATGGACTTAACAGATATATATATATATATATATAACCTTTCATCCCAAAGAAGCATAATACACATTCTTTTCAAATGCACATGGAATATTTTCAAAGATAGACCACATGACAGGACATAAAATAAGCCTCAACAAATTCAACAAAATTGAAATCATATTAAGCATTTTCTCTGACCACAAGGTACTGAAACTAGAAACCAACCTCAGGGTAAAAACTCAAAAACACTCAAACTTATGGAGATTGAATAACATGCTATTAAACAATGAATGGGTCAAGAATGACATTAGGGAAAAAATCAAAAGTTTTCTGGAAACAAATGAAAATGAACTCACAATAATCCAAAACTTATGGGACACAGCGAAGACAGTCCTGAGAAGGAAGTTCATAGTGATAAAGGCCAGCCTATAAAAGATAGAAATATTTCAAATAAACAACCTAGTGCTACACCTACAAGAACTGGAGAACAGCAACAAAGAAAGCCCAGAACAAGTAGAAGGAAGGAAACAACTAAGATTAGAGTAGAATTAAAGGTCATAGAGAGTAAAAGAACAATTCTAAGGACAACACATCCAGGAGCTGGTTCTTTGAAAAGATCAATAAAATTGACAATACTTTAAGCAGACAAATCAAGAAAAAAAAAAAAAAGAGAGAGGACCCTAATGAATACGATTAGAGATGAAAGAGAAGAAAGTGCAACAGATACCACAGAAATACAAAGGATTGTAAGAAATTGCTATGAAGATCTATATGCCAAGAAATGAAAACCTAGATGAAGTGGACAAATTGCTATGATAATATAATCTGCCAAAACTGAATAAAGAAGAGCAGAAAGCCTGAACAGACCAAAAACAGCTGACAAAATCGAAGCAGTAATCAAAAAACTCCTGGCACACAAAAGCCCTGGACCAGACGGTTTCACAGGAAAATTTTACAAAACATTTAAGGGAGAGCTAACCCCTAAACTTCATAGACTAATTCCAAAAAAATCCAAGAAGACAGAAGACTTCCAAACTCTTTTTATGAAGCCAGTATCATCCTAATCCCCAAAACAGATAAAGACACAACAAAGAAAGAAAAATTACAGGCCAATATTGCTGATGAACATAGACGTTAAAATCCTCAACAAAGTATTAGCGAACTGCATCCAGCAATACGTTAAAAAGATCATACACCATGGTCAAGTGGGATTCATCCCAGGGGTGCTAGGATGGTCCAATATTCGCAAATCAATAAATGTAATATATCACATAAACAAAAGGAAAGGCAAAAGTCACATGATCATATCAATAGATGCAGAAAAAGCATTTGATAAGGTACAGCACCCATTTATAATAAAAACACTCAGCAAAGTGGGTATAGAGGGAGCATTCCTCAACATAATAAAGGCCATATATGAGAGATCTACAGCCAATAGCATACTAATTGGGCAAAAACTAAAAGCTTTCCCACTGAGATCAGGAACAAGCCAAGGATGTCCACTTTTACCACTCCTATTCAACATAGTATTGGAAGTCCTAGCCACAGCAATCAGACAAGAAAAAGAAATAAAAGGCATCCAAATTGGAAAGGAGGAAACAAAACTATCATTGTTTGCAGATGACATGATAGTGTACATAGAAAATCCTATAGACTCCACCAAAAAACTACTTGACCCAATAAGTGAATTTGGCAAAACAGTGGGATATAAAGTCAATATTCAGAAATCAAAGGCATTTTTGTACACCAAGAATAAAATATCAGAAAGATAAATCAGGCAAAGAATCCCATTTGCTATAGCAACAAGAGAAATAAAGTACCTAGGAATAAACCTAACCAAGGAGGTAAAAGACCTGTACTCAGAAAACTACACAATACTGAAGAAAGAAATTAAGGAAGACACACACAAATGGGAGCATGTACCATGTTCGTGGATTGGAAGAATAAACGTCATCAAAATGTCCATAGTACCCAAAGCAATTTGTAGATTCAGCAACTTATAGGGATTTATTTATAGATCTATAAATCCCTATAGATTAATCCCTGTTAAAGTATTAATGACATGTTTTACAGATATAGAACAAAGATTTGAAAAATGTATATGGAACCATAAATGACCCCAAATAGCCACAGCAATTTTGAGAATGAACATGTGTATTTTTGCTGAACAAATACCTAAAGATAGAATTGCTGCGTCATAAGAGGCATTTGTGTTGTTCGGCAGTTTTTCAAAGTGATTGTACCAAATCATAGTTCGCTCCCAGAATATGTGCATTATTTACAATATTTTCTATTGTTTGTTGGCTTATATTTGGGGAAATTTTGTTGAGTGTAAAGTGGTATCACCTTGTGTTTTACTTTGCACTTTCTTCATAATTAGTGATGTTGAGGTACTTTCATGTGTATTGACCATTTGGATAGCTTTTTGTGAAGTGCTATTCAAGTCTTTTATCCATTATTCTATTAGATAGTATACCTAGTGCTAATTATTTGTAAGAGTGTTTTTTAACACAGTATGGAAAAAATCCTTTGTGAGAGATATATTGCAAAAGTCTGTTTTCTGCTCCCTGGCTTACCTTTTTTTACTTTCATAAGACTCTAATGAGGGTCTTTGATAAACAAAAAATCCTAATTTAAGGTAGTGCAATTTGTCAAGAGTCTTATTTTAATTAGTGTTTTTCTCTGTATTCTGAATAAGGAATCTGCTCCAGTAGCCTCATGGTCAGCTCTGAGGTTTGCCTGGGCCCTTCTTCAGGTTGAGTGAGGGCTGAGGAGATGAAGCCACCATGTGTGGCCCCCAGGTAGTCTGTGCATGACCTGTCCCCAAGGTCAGCCTCATTTGGCAGGAGGTATCATTATGAGTAGAATCTTCAGCCCCTCTGGTCTCTCCATAGCCTCAGTTTTTAAATCTAGCATGCTCCAAATACTGTTGCCGCTGAATTGTTTTCTAGATTTGGTTGTTCTGACCCAAGTAGTCAGCAGACATTTTCTGAGAATCTGCTGTGTGCCAGGTGCTGAGGGTACAGTCAGAAACAGACAAAAATCAGCTCTGACTGAGTTTACTTGTCCAGGATGGGAGTCAGACACTAAACATCCTATAGATGAAATGCTCAAGTAATGACTATGTTGTAAAGATAGGGAAAGTAACATGTCAGGGATGGAGTGCCATTTGAATCATCAACATCCCTGATACCAACACATGTTTTATTTTCCAGAGATTATACTTACCACTTAACATATGGTTTTATGAAACCATGTACTATACCTGTACTATGTATTCTCTTCACTCCCTAATGCTTGTTTCTATTCTAAAACGTCTTGTTCCATTATGACTTTAGAAGTCTATCAAAACCCTGCTGTAAGTGAAAGCTATCCAATTCACATTGGTGAGGCCTACATTTAAATTATTTGTATTCTGGCAATGCAGCACAACAGAAAGTAAAACAGAAACAAGAAACAGTATTTTAGTCAAAGTTATGGATCAATCAGTCTGGAAGGCTGCAAAGACTGAGAAAAACTAAAGCAGTAGATAATTACCTTATACAGAGGGCAGGATACGGGCAAGTGTCAGATCAAAGTTTAGTAGAAATTCTTGAAAAAGTAAGCCAACAGACAAACAGTTAAATTCAACAGAAGAAAAGTAATGGACTCAGATAAAGATGATGATTATTGAATTGAAAGTGTTTAGAGACTGAACTTAATAGAGCATATCTAGAACAGATAATACTTGGAAGAAGTTAAGATCTGATTAAATGTTTGTTTTGTTTATTGCCTATGTACCTTTAAAAATAAACCTGTAGTGAAAAAAAGAAAACTTAATGCTTACCTCAAAGTCACAAATATACTTTCCCATGTTTTCTTTCAGATTTATGGTTTTATTTTTACAGATCTATGATCTACCTGAAATTATTATCATGTTAAGTGGAGAACCAAAATTTATTTTTTCCAGATAGATATTTGATTGACCTGACCCTTTTATTGAAAAGATCCTTCTTCTCATCATTGCTCTATAGTGTCACTTTGTCATAAATCAATTAACCATGTATATTTTGGATTTGTTACTTGAATCTCAACTGTTAACCTTTGATTCACTGGGCTACTTTGGTCCAATACTACAATGTCTTATTTACTGTAGCTTTATAATAAATCTTGAAAGTGGTGTAGTTTCCCCAGTTTTGTTCTTCTTCCCCTCTTATTCCTCCCCCATCTCCTCTTTCATCTCTGAGAGACATTTTTACAACTTTTGAGCCTTTGTATTCCATGTGAATTTTAGAATCAACTTGTCAATCTCTGTCAAAATGCTACTTAAATTTTTATAGAATGCATTATATCTATAGGTCAGTTAGGGAGTGATTGACATGTGTACAACATTTGCCAGTTCATAAATATGGTATTTTCCTATGTTTACTTATTTTATTTATTTTCTTTTGTATTGTATTTTTCCATTACCACTTATCCCCCTTATACCTTCTTCCACTTCCACCCACTCCACTACCCCCCCCCGCAACCACCACACTGTTGTCTGTGTCCCTAAGTCCTTTTTATTTTTTGCTCAAATATATTTGTTTAGATTTTTATTTATCTCTTTAGCTTTCAGTGAAGAACTTTTATACATCTTTCATTAGATTTATGCCTAGGCACTTGGAATTTCAAATTATATCTTTATAAAATGTCTTTTAAAATAACTTTGTTGACAATATATAGAATAAAATTGTTTTTGGTTATTTACCTTGTATTCAGTGACTCTAATTCTAAGAAATTTTCTGTATATTCTTTGGATTTTTTAAGTTATTAATTAGGTCACCTATGAGTAATGAATTTGCCCTCCTTTTTACTCCTCTTGCTATATAGCTACCTATTATCTACCTATCTCATGATTTATGTTATATTTCCATGTAAAGGACATGCAGTTCAGTGTCAAGTGGAAGTAGTGATAGTAGTTGTACTTGTCTCATTATTAATCTCAAGAGGAAAACTTTTTAATATTTCACCATTATGTAGGATCCTTTTTATAGATTTTTTTTTGTAGAAACTCTTAGCTTAAAGACAGTCCCTTCTATTCTTAATTTGCTAAGAAGTTTCTATTTTTTATCATAGGTGGTGTTGAGTTTTATCAAGTGTTTTTTCTGCATTTATTGAAGTGATAGAAAACATTTTTGCTTTTTCTGTTAGTGTAGAGAACAGTCTAATGTTATCTGTTGCTAGGTAATAAAGTACCATAAACTTAGTGGCCTAAAATAATAATATTTATTTTGTTTATAAAGTTGCAATCTAGGAAGACTCTGTGGGAACAACTTGGCTTTACTCAGTATCAACTAGACTGACTCAAAGACTGGGAATTTTTGAAGGTTTGATTTGCTTACTCACATGTCTAGTATCTGATCTGGGAAAAGTTCATCAGCTGCGGGCTAGAATAGCTGAGGCTCCTCTGGCATCTCTGTCTTTATATGATGTTTGTCCTTGGTCTCATGGTACTACCCCTCAGGGTAGCTCCAGCTACTGGCTGATATTTCAGATGTACTTTGTCCTGTAGGTCAATATGTAAAATTCATAAGATATTCTTTCCTGCTAACTGAGCATTCAGTAGACTATTTCACTCCTTTATAAGGCTAGCTGCTTCTGTGGGAAGGGATACAAGGCCTAATGAATCCCAGAAACATCAATCTATTGACTTACTTTTTCCATTGTTCAATAGCTTTCTTCATCACAAGTATCATACCATGACAGGGAATGGGGCATTCAGAAAGTCCACAGGTGGCTTTCCTGGCCACAGGGTTGGTAACTCTAAACCTAAACAAGAATCTACTATTGAAAAAAACAAATCACTATATCCTCAGTGATGAAAAGTGAAGTGGTTGGATGGCATCCCTGAAATATGGTACCATAATGGACATTGGTAGATTAAAATGCCAGTTTTCTTGTCCCACAGGTATATGTCTGAGGCATGTTCTACATTCTCTACCTGAGGTTCCCTAAGACAGTTAGTTTCAGTTGCTTATGGAGGTAACCAGCTCACCAATGCAAGCTGCATTAATTTCCTTCCTTTCCATTTTTACACCCCTATTTTTTAATGGTGCATTACAGAATTACATCACAGATAAATTTTATGCACTCAAATCCCTGTCTTAAACACTGCTTCTTGGAAGACTAAGGCAAATATAGCAAGTTCTTATCCATTCAGATACTTTTTTCGTTCATTAGATGTTGATGTGATCCTTGAATGGTAAGTTGGGCCATAGAAGTAGGATTTCATGCTCTAAGGTTTTAACCTTGTCCCTGCCCTTCTTACCTTTTATTTAAGATAATAAATACCATTTTCATCACTTTTTTTGTCATTACTGCACAAACTTTGAATTTGTGAACTGAAAATGTAGAGCCCACTCTAGCCTCAAACCCTTCTTTAAACATGGGTGGAGACTGAGGCCTGAGTTAACGAATTTTGTAGCTAAGCCATAGGGCTAATTCTTGGCAAATTATATAAGGATGTTGTCTCCTGATAAAGCAGGCTGTTTGGATTTTTGCACCATAGTAGAAGCATATGGTTTACAGACTTTGTCTTCTAAATGTAAAGTTCAGGATCTTTCACAAGAAAACTTTGTAGTCTTATTCCATTAAGTGAAAATTAGTATGGCATAGTAGAAAGAGCTTGGGATTTGAATTGGACTTGGATTCAGAATTTGACATGGCTACTGATGAGTAAGTTCTTGAGAAGTATTCTCAGTCTTTCTGAATCAGTTTTATTTTTTTGTAAAATATGGCTATAATACCTATGTTAGATTTTTGCTTTAAGAAATTAAATGATATTACTTATTTAAAAGTTCGGAAAATGATAACTAAGCAGAAGCTGTTTTCTAGAAGAGAATTTGTTAAATTATTTAAATCATCTTTTTATCTGATATACTCAGATTTTGGTTTAGTTCCTTTTTATTAATTGATGCAACTTCATGTTGGATTTGTTTCCTTTTTTTTTTTTCCAGTAGGGTTGAAATGTAATTGTTCTGTCATCAATATTGCACAGGATTCCACTTGTTTTCTGCTGAGGAATGTTCCTCTTTATTTTTTGAGATCTCAGCAATTTGGTTGTTATAGGCCTCATTGTGTACTCATCACAGTTCAGCAAGATGATGAAGGTCACTTTCAGACATTTTTCAGTGTTCACCATCCACTATGGATGAATATCTAGGTATCTTCAGGCAACAGATATCCACAGCTTGTCCAAGAGGGAAAACATGAAATCCAGGTTGATAACTTCACTTGTGCCTTTTGCAGAGACTAAAGGAAATAATGAATAAAGAACCCAGATCTAATTCAGTTCTAATTCAGGGGTTAACAAACATGCCTTCTACTACTTATCATTTAGTGTTTTTGTCAAAGATATAACGCTGGGCTAGAAGGTTCTTCATTCCAATTCAGTGCAATTGAGAATCTCTTGAAGTTGTCACGATCCTTTGTCCTTTTATAACACTTAATCTTCTACCATTTAATTTTCCATGCATGTTTTATCTGTGCTTGAAACACCACTCTAAGAAATTTCCCTTTCACCCTTCAACTAGTGTAACCCCAAAATTGGTTAATCTGGTGTCATAGATACTCAAGAAAACTTAAACACTGGGGAAATAATTGTTGTTTGGACTGTATTTTTGTCTTTTCACAATTAAAGATTAACATGCTTTCTCTATTCCAATTAGGCTGTTAATATTTGGGAAGGAAATTGATCTTGACATCTTTCTTATCCTTCCTTCTTTCCTGCTGGGAATTCACACTAGTGAATGAAGACCCGACACCCCTGGGAGATGGCAGAGAACATTCCTCAGGATCTCACCCTGGCCCTGGAAGAAACTGCCACTCACATTGTGTTTCTAGCTTTTCTTGATTAGTCAAACACAAATGGTTTTCCTAGTTTTGCTTGATTACTCAAAGATAAATGATGCAGACAACAGACCAACAAGTGTGCCCTTTAGCAATAAGAATTCTTGGGGTTGTGATTGTCAATACCCTCATAATCCCAGACAGCACTCATGTTAAGGTCATATCATTATCTGCAAGACTTGTAGCTTTATTGGATTGTCCTGGTCAGATCCCATCCATTACATAAGCTACTCAGTTCTGCCCCTCCCCTTTAGTGATTCAAGCTGTGCCATAGCCAAGATTTAGTTCCTTGTCAGGAATCATTTCCTACTGACTTAAAACCCCTGCTTCAGCTGAATCATGGCATCTGAGAACACTGAGCCCCAGTGCTGTACACCTCACCATGTCTCCCGAGTTGCAGAGAATTCTCCCAGCACTGTGCCTCCTTGGGGTCCTATTTCTATTGCAAAGCCTACCTGTCCTATGTGGTGAGTACACACAGGATAGGGAAGATGGGTGTGTTTATTTTTTATTTTATTTTAAAATATATTTTATTGATTATGCTATAACAATTGTCCCACTCCCCACCCCATATTCCCCTCCACCCTGCACACCTTCTCCCACCTGCATCCCTTCCTTTAGTTCATGTCCATGGGTCATACACATAAGTTCTTTGGCTTCTACATTTTCTGTATTATTCTTAACCTCCCTCTGTCTATTTCTACCTACCATTTATGCTACTTATTCCCTGTACCTTCCCCCCAATTCTCCCACCTTCCCCCATGTGATAACCCTCCATGTGATCTCCATTTCTGTGATTCTGTTCATGCTCTAGTTGTTTGCTTAGTACGTTTTTGTTTTTGTTTTAGGTTTGGTTGTTGATAGTTGTGAGTTTGTTATCATTTTACTGTTCGTAGTTTTCATCTTCTTCTTTTTCTTAGATAAGTCCCTTTAATATTTCATATAATAAGAGCTTGGTGATGATGAACTCCTTTAATCTGACCTTATCTGGAAAGCCCTTTATCTACTCTTGCATTCTAAATGACAACTTTGCTGGATACAGTATTGTTGGATGTAAGTCCTTGCCTTTCATGACTTAGAATATTTCTTTCTAGTCCCTTCTTGCCTGTGAGGTTTCTTTTGAGAAATCAGCTGATAGACTTACGGGAACTCCTTTGTAGGCTACTGTCTCCTTTTGTCTTGTTGCTTTTAAGATTCTGTCCTTCCCTTTAATCTTGAGTAATACAGTTATGTTGTGCCTTGGTGTGTGCTTCCTTGGGTCAAACTTCTTTGCAAATCTCTGAGTTTCCTGGATTTCCTGGAAGTCTATTTGCCAGATTGGGGAAGTTCTCCTTCATTATTTTTTCAAATAATTTTTCTATTTCTTGCTCATCCTTTTCTTCTTCTGGCACCCCTATGATTCAGATGTTGGAACATTTAAAGTTGTCCTGGAGGTTCCTAAGTCTCTCCTCACTTTTTTGAATTCTTGTTTCTTCATTCTGTTCTGGAAGAATGTTCATTTCTTCCTTCTTCTCCAAACCATTGATTTGAGTCCCAGTTTCTTTCTCATCACTGTTGGTTCCTTGTACATTTTTCTTTATTTCACTTTTCATAGCCTTCACTTTTTCATCTATTTGTGACCATTCTGAACCAATTCTGTGAGCATCCTAATCACCTGTGTTTTAAATTGTGCATCTGACAGGTTGGC
>PVKU01014187.1:0-24444 GCA_004027475.1 Anoura caudifer
TGTGTGTGTGTGTGTGTGTGTGTGTGTGTGTGTGTGTGTGTGTGTGTGTGTGTTTCTCTTAGATTGTTAGAGGGTGAGTAGGATATTAATGTATGTTGATGTTCTACTTTGAGTGAACCTGCATTCAATAAAAGATGAGTGAAGAGCATCGTTACTGTGCGTGACTCTCATCTATTCCTTGGTGCCGGGCTGCTCAGCAGGCAGCTAGCTGAGCAGTTGCCCAGCTGACTTGTGGGAAAGACTTTATCACGAACATATGCTCACGACACTGTCTCTGCTTGTCATTCGTCCACCTCTGTGTGCTTACAGTGGCTCTCCTGGCTGCAGAGCCTGCTGCCATCTGATCACCTCTCAGATCACATTTGTATGAGGGCGGTCAGGGTTGACTGGGTCCAGCCAGTGCTGAGTGCTCCACTTCCTGCCTAATCAGTGGAGGGGGAGGGGTTGCCACAGGGTCAAGAAGCAGGAATGGGGCAGGCTGGCTGCGGGAGGTGAAGGGTGGGAGCCCTGGCTGGCCAAGGCAAGAGAAGTGTGGGTGGGAAAACAGTACCTGGAATGGCAGTGACCCCTTGCCTGGCATCCTCACAGACACAGAGCCCCCGTGCTGTGGTTTATGTGGGTGTTGAGCGTGTGTCTACTGTGCAAGCACGATGATGTTGCAGCCGGTATTTTCACTGCCTGATTCCATCAGTGATTGTAATGCTCTTGTTTCCACTAAGGCTGTAGCCTCATCTCCTCACAGTGTGGACATTGCAGCAAGGGATGGGAACTTCTTGGCCAGTTTATCAGCTTTGGCAACAGAGAAGGAAAACATGAGGCCTTCAGCCGCAGTGCAGTTGCATCTTCACGAAGAGGGTAGTGACTCTGGACCATTAGAGAAGCAGTCCCTCGTACTGGTGCGAGAACTGAGGATAATGATGCTCCTTGGCACCTGCTATGTGGGTTTGTTGTGACAACAAAATGATTTAACATTTGCAAAGTGTTAGAGCAGTGCCTGACAAAGTAAGTGCCACACAAGTGTTCTTGTTTGTTTTTTGAAGTTTGGGTATGTCAGGTAAGGGTTAAGTGTTTTAAAGTTACAATGATTTTTACGATTCCCTGCCAGTTACCTTCCTGTACACTCTATTCCTACACCTTGGAGAGAAAGGAAATCAGCTTCCTCAGATGTGTGTGAAATCCTGGGTGGCGACAGCTGGAAAACAAAATAAGAAACAGCACAAATGTTCCTGTAATGATTTTACAATGAACTGCCCAGGAGCACGGAGCACCCATGAGATCCGGACCATACCTGTGGTCCCAGATGGCAGGATGCCCTGGCTGGGCTGGAAGAGATAGGAACAGCCACCGCAGGCGTGAGCCTTCCACGGTGGCCACTCCCCGCACTGTTACCATCCTCCCCAGAGCCCGGCGTGTGGCCTCAGCTCTATCGTATGCTGCCCTTCCCAGTCTCTATCAATCGTACAACTCACGTTGCTTTGTCATAACAGTGATCACTGTTGAGAATATCCGTTTATGATATCCATGTTACTAGGGTGTGAGCATATCTGTCTCATTCTCTGTATCCCCAGCACCTGGCACAATGCTTGACACATAGTAGACACTCTATAAGTATTTGTTGAATGCATGCACAGCCGTAGTGTCAGAGAGCATGGAACCGAAAGGGAACACAGCGCACGTTCTTCTGTTTTGCCTGTTTTCACCTTTGAGTCTCGTTACTGGGAGCTAGGCACTGGTTCCCAGGTGCCAGGGATCTGCAGGCAGGCAGTCCTGTGTGAGAACCGCTAACCGCTGGAGCAGGTCCCTCCCAACTTTCTCTTCAAGGCTTTCGGCTCTCTCGTAACTACTGGTCAATGGGACGTTTGACTTAAAGTCTTAGCTAAGTGCAAGGGTGCCGGCTGGTGCCTGGACAACCCTTATTCTCAAAGCTTTTGCACAGTCCCGAAAGGACTTCCTGGCCAGAGCCCCAGACATGCTTTTTCACTCACTCCTCTAGAACATCGGTTATAAAATTTACCATTTTATAAGTCCAGACGAAACATGGGCTGGGCAACTCAGTTGCTCAAGTCAAAGATAGAAAATTCTTAATTAGGGATCACAGATGCATTTATAAATACAATCAAACCAAGCTTTGGGGTGGTCTTACCAGGACCTCTGTTGGCATTTGCCTGGAGTACTACTTTGTGGTGTGGGACTTTCTCACGTGCTCCTCCCTGGGTAACCATATGCCAGTAGTTCGGGGGTCAAATAATGCCACCAAGCGTCTCCAAACACACCCCCAGGGACGGGGTGGTGAAAACTGCTACTTGGGGGAAAGTGAATTGCTTCCCTTTACCTTAAATGCGGTGTTTCAGTATCATCTTGTTTGGGCAGCTTTAAAAATTGGTTTTTAATTACAGAAGAAATACATTCTCTTTGTAAAAATAGATTTCAGATGAAGCTGAAGTCTCCTTTGACATCTACTTCCAGTTTCAGTCACCTCCTCACTTCTCTGAGGAAAAGAGTGTCACTGATACAGTTTGCTCCTTCCAGACCCTTTTCTATATGTTTGCACACACAGACAGAAACCTGTGTGCAAAACAAGCATAGTGCAGGGCTATCGGTGTGTGTTTGCACAGTACATTTCATCTGCAACTCGGGACTTTCACTCAGCAGTCTACGCTGAAGACCTTTGCACGTCAGAACACAGAGAAATGCCCCATCCTTTGTAGCGGTGACACCGTATTTCACCATGTCGATGGGTCTCCTGGTGAGAGCTGAAAGGAAATCACTGCCCTTTGAGGTGTCGCCTGTGGTCTGGTCACAGGACCGGATCAGACAAAAGCTGAGGTCATTTTGAATCATCTCATTCAACCCGCTGCAGTCCGCAGAACAAAGCAGAGCCTTGACTTGAATTTGGAAGTAGTATCTCTGACTCGGGTATTCTGACTGGCGTGGAAACCCAGCTCTCTGTGTCTCCTGCACCAAAATGGGTTAATTTCCCACCTCAGACTCTCACATGCCGTTTTCCATCAATAAGTTCTGGTTCTAAGAGAGCAGGTTTGATGATCGCCTTTGACCCTTAGCCAAATAATGCATAAAGAAGGATGTTTACTCCTATGGGTGATTGCAGGTCTATGAAGTGAGCGCCTGATATCAGGCACTTTCAACCCTTATCTCCAGGCCTCATAACAGCCTTTCCCAGTCAGCATTACCAACTCATTTTTATAGATGAGAAAGCAGCCTAGGGAGATTAGCTGATTTGCCCAAGTCTGTTTAGTTAGTAAGTGGAGAGCCAGGGCACAAACAAGCCCAGGGCTTGATCTCAGGTGATAAATTATGGTCCATCAATTGATTTATTTATTCAACAGTATTTATTGAATGAGTATAATGTGCTGGAAATGGCACACAGCCCTAGGAATAGACAGTACACAAAGTAATAAACAAACATGAGATGTCTGTCCTCACAGAGCTTACTTCCTAGTGGGGTAGATAACTAAGAAGTAAACAAACACATACTGCAGTTTAGGGAATGTTAAGTGCCATCAACAAACATGAAGCGAAATAAGAGAACAGTGGGTTACAGAGGGGCTTCTTTAGAAAGAGTGTTGAAAAGGCCTCCCTGAGGTGATGATGTTCATGTGGAGACCCAAATGAGGCAAGAGAGTGGCCCATGCTGCAGTCCCAGGCAAAGTAGTGTTGCAGTCGGAGACCAGTAGGTGCAAAGGCCCTGAGATAGGGCCTGCTGAACGTGTTGAAGGAACATAATGCACCGGTAAGACCAGACTGGACTCAGTGAGGCAGAGAGATGGAGGGAAATCAGAGACAAAACTGGGCCCTGATCACTTTCTGGACCGTGGTTAGGACTTTAGATCTATTCTGACTGTGTTGGAAAGCCTTTGGAGAGTTCTGAACGGGGGAGGGGTATGATCTGGCTTAAGATGTTAGAGAATCATCCTCATTCCGGTGTGAAGAAAAGATTGCAGGTGGAGCAGAGTAGATTTGAGGACATAGGTTAGGAGGCCACTGTTGGAATCCAGGGATGAGAAGATAGGGTTGTGGGCTGGAGCGGTAAGCTGTGGAAAGGGTAAGACGTGGTTAGATTTGGGGTATTATTTTGAAGGTAGAACTGGTAAGGCTTTTTGGCAAATTATAACCTTTGAGGGAGAGGAAGAGCAGTTAAGAATAAATACTGAGTTTTTGCCTGAGCATTTCTTTGGAGTTGGTACCATCTACTGAAATTAGAAAGCCTGGTCTGGGGTGGGGAGTAGGGGATCGAGTTTGGGAAGGTGGAGAAGCAAGAGCTCTATTTTGACACATTAAAATTAGACCTGCAGATGGAAGTGCTAAATCAGCAATGGGTCCATCAGGAAGAGTCCAGGCGAGAGATAAAAGTTTGGGAGTCATTGACATATTTACAGGTATGAGTCTTAATGAGCTTAATGGGGACTGACTAAACTGTTCATCTAGTTTATCGCCTGCTATGTGTAGGTCGCAGTATTTTGTACTGGGAAGGTACAAGGAAGCAAAACAGACATGCTGATTATTCTCAGTGGCTTGCTCCTCAGCCCAGTAGGCCCCCAGAAGTGGTCTTAACTTTTGTTATTATTAAACTTATTAGATGTTAGAGTAAAAACAACCTTGGAGATGAAACTCCAAAGTCTTTCTTCAATTTACAGCTGAGGAAACTGGGTCCTGGACAGGTCAGGTGACTTGTTAGTAAATAATAATAAATCTATTTAAAATCTACTGTTTAAAAACCACTTACATTGCTCTAATAGTATGTCCAAAGTGCAAAATCTATTTCACATGCCCCATCTACCTTAGGAACCCAAGTGTACTTGAATTCTAGTAAGCGCAGCACAGGAGACCTCAAAATGTGGTCAGCTTTGGCCATGTTTTAATCAACTCCATGTTAGTTTTCCATTGCTGTGATAATAAATAACCATAAACTTGGTGGCTTAAAACACACATTTATCATCTTACATTCTATAGGCCATAAGTGTGTCATGGGTCACACTGGGCTAAAGTCCAGGAGTCTGCAGGGCTGTGTGTGATTTTCTGGAGCCTCCAGGGGAGAATCTGTTTCCCTGCCCTACCCAAATTCTAGACATTGTCCCCATTCCTTAGGTCATGGGTTTCCGCCTCCATCTTCAAAGCCAGCAATGTTGTGTCCCTGGGGCCCTTAATAATCACCGTAATGATGTCCGAAAGCCCTTTTGGCCAGGTGAAGTGACACATTCACAGGCTGTTGGGGAGCCATTGTTCTGCCTCCCACCGCAGCTCTCGTCCTGTCCTAGGGAAGAAAGAAGGCAATCTGCTCAAGGGGATAGGCAGCCCTGATGAATTTCTAGGCCATCTTGTTATCAGGGATCTAGAATTCACTACATATTGCCCAGGGTTAGCAACTTCCTCTAGATGTGCTACCGAGAACTCTTGCAAAAGAAAGAAGCTGGATTGGTGTGTTGAAAAGACAAGGCACCACTTTGGATATGTACCTGGCCCTGGAAAAAAGCTCCGGTGGTTCTGTGGGAAAAGAAGGTGCAGTGTGCCGGGGATAGTGGAGCGATGAAAGAGGTGGTGAGAAGGTTGGTCAGGGTCAGTCCTAGGGACACAGGTTGGAGTGATCACAGGCCTGCCCTTGTGGATGAATGTACGGGCCTGGACAGCAGATGTTGGACTACCTGTGCTGGGGAAAGGTGAACTCTGGCACGTGGGAGATGCAGAGATGTAAGCATGAAAAAATGATGGAGCCCTGACTGGTATGGTTCAGTTGGTTTGACGTCATCCAGCAAAGCGAAAGGTTGCTAGTTCAATTCTGGGTCAGGGCACGTGCCTGCATTTCGGGCTGGTCCCTGGTTGGGGCATGTGTGAGCAGCAACCAATAGATGTTTCTCTCCCTCTCTTTCTCCTTTCCTTCCCTTCCCCTCTTTCTAAAACTAAATAAATAAATAACCTTTAACACAAAACCAAACAACAACAACAACAAAGGACAATGAACTGCTCGGGCCATGGCTCATTCTGTCCTATGCACCTAAAGTCAAGCAGACCTCATGCTGCAGGATGGATTCTTCTCTTCCCAACCCCATCTGTCTGCATTTGTGATTGATTCATAGTGCTTCTATTAATTCAACTTTGACCTACTTGTGTGAGTAATTATCCTGGCCTTATTATGCCAGGAGAGTATTCTCTCATGTCTTGCCTGGGTCCCATCTATGAGCTTCCCTCTGCTGGCTCATCACTTCTCCCTGAACTCAGAAGAGCTGTGTGAGGGTCAGGTGTGTCGGTGAGTGTGTGTTGGGGGTGGAGAAGTGGGAGGGCGGGACTTGCACCCAACTCAAGCGCCTGTCATAGTGCCTAAAAAATAACAGTTTCCTTCCGAGGGTGTCCATCACCCATTCTAACAGGTTATATTCCTCCTCACTATCCCTGGCCCACTAATCACGGTGGCAATTAAAAACAGCCCCATGGAGAGCCGTCAGGCCTTCCCCAGACAAAATCATCCTGCTAAGCACTTCCGCTCAAGAGCATGTGAGTGGAAGGCAATGCCAGTCCTCCGCAGGGCTGGGTGACACTTTCTGCCTTACTGAGGGTGCTGTGTGGGATGAAATTTCCTAGAACAACCCCCGAGTGGGGGCCACTGCTCTAAATATCAACTGTGTCTCCTCACCAGTTAGTACAATCACCTTCAGAACTCCCGCTACTCACCTTTGGCCACGTTGTGCCCCAGGTGGGGCTCACCCCAGAGGATCTCGTAAAAAATACTGACACCTGGGTCTTACCCCAGAGACTCTGACTGAACTGCCTGGAGCAGCTATTTTTAGTTCCCAGTGACCAGTTACCAGGAGACTTCCTTTGTGAACAGCCTTGAGGCTGGGGTGAGGGCGAGGGTAGAGGCATTGAAATAAACACTTCCCTTTGACTGGCGAAGGTTTTCATTAGCTCTTCCTCTTTAATTTATTCTACTCTTTCTCCATCCTTCCCTTCTGCCCATTTTTATTATAATTATTTAGAATAATTGTACAGTCCCCTTTTGTTCACCCAAGCTATTATTTCATTGCAACAAAAGGTGAATGAAAAGGCAGCACAGGCTACAGCTTCTTTCATGTTTTTGTTCCCTCTGGGCTGAAAGTCTTGCTGTGGGAGCAGAGGGAGGGAGCTGGGGCGAGACGCTGGACTCAGGGTAAATAGGAAATGAATCCCTGTCCAGCAGGGCTCAGCCAGGGCCCCTCCACTGAGCCAGCCTTTCCAAAAAGCACAGGTTGAAGGTGTTTCTCAGACTCTCTGGGTTTCCTTAATGGCTTAATGCTCAAACCTAAAAGAGACCAAAACTCCAGCCTTCTCCGCGTACCCTGCAGATTTCCAAGTCTCTGAAAGAAAGCACTGTCTGCTGTGAATGTTTTCTTCTGCCATCTGCCAGGCGGAAATGAGGGTGGGAAAACGGCCAGCTCAGCACTTCCACTCCTAGTGTTTACAAAGAAGAATCAAAGATTCTTATTATCTGTGAAGCCTAGTTTTCAGAATGTCATTCTTTCATAGCCTCATGAAATTTACCCAAGAATCTTAAACTTAGGTGTCGCTGGTTTAAAAAGCCACGCCATCTGTGAGTTCTGCATGGGTGGGCATTTATGGGAATTATAGTTTTGCATCATAGACTACCTGCTCCTAGGGTAGGATTAGAGATAAAAAGGGGAGGAAAATGGTTTCCATGTCCAAAGGTAACTGGTTGATGTGTCCTGAGTTTTTTTTTTTTTAGAAAGGGTCATTTAATTGATAGCTATATTAGCAATAATTTATGGCTCATCAGAACCTGCTCTTAATCCATTAAGATAGTCCTGGCTAAACCGACCAATACTATGGCTGCGGTTTAACCTGAGTACATACAGAGCTGCAGAGGGACACACGGTCTGTCTGGAAGGCATCCAGTTGCATACTATGAAAAACAGAGACACTTATTGTAGAAGATATAAGATACACGAAACATTGGGCATAGGACAGTGACACCTCAGTCTTCTCTCAGTTGCCATCAGCTGCCCAGTGATAGTTTCCTGAATCTCATGAACAATCTGAAATTTCTTCCCTTTCAAAGGTGATTTTAGTTTTGGGAAAAGCCAGAAGTTGCAGGGCACCAAATCTGGCTGTAGGGGCGCTGAGTCAGCTGGGTGATTTGATGTTTCCCCAAAACTCTGCAGGAGACATGATGCCTGAGCAGGCACATTGTCATGATGAAGCTGCCAATCACCGGTTGCCCATAGCTTCGGCCTTCTGAATCATCCAAATAGTTTCTGTGGAGGAATGTTCAAGCATAATGCCAAAATCTGATGCAGACTCATTGCTCCACTTACTCAGTCATTTTGAATGTGATGGCCACACAGCACACATGCTCACTCAATGGTGTCTGCTGCCCCCACTGACTAGTACAGTGACGTTGTCATTGTTTACACATGCGCATCCAGTCCACTCTCCTTGGCTGCCAGGTTATGTCAATGTTCTGTAACTTTTTCCAGACAGACCTTGTATGTACATATGTTTATATGATTCATAGACACTTGTCATATATTTAACCTAAGAATATTCATACTGTGTGGAATACCACACATATGTAGGTCATGGGCTCATTTGCTCTCAGATCCATTCCTCACCTTCACCAACTCTGACCACTGCAGTCACCTGTGTTCCAATGGGTCTCAGCCGATAAGAAGCAGTGGAGGAAGGGAAAGGCTAGGCAGGGTGCTTCTCGATAAGCTTCCTGCCCCTGGATGACATCTGTGACAGTCGCTGTAGCAAGGCCCCAGCTTCAGCCGGAAAGGCCTGCTGTGGCTCCAGCTGCCGTCGGTGACGCCAGCCCCCCAGGCACCCATCATGACTTCTCCTCCAATCGTCCCTCTGTCCCAGGGGTGGGAGTGACTTCCCACTCTCCCTGAACTCCTCAGGTCATTGTCGCGGTGTCACCAAGTCCCTGCACGAGAGTCCCTCTTTTAGAAATGTGTTGTGGTTCCCATTGTCCTGGTTAGGCCCTGGCCGCTAACGTATATCATGCTTCAAACATGTCTTCCTTTAACATGAATTAGCTACCAGCAAATTGCTTAGTTAGGGTTGTGGTTACCAATCAATTATTCTCTGTAATTATTTGTTCGAAGGGTAGTTTGTAATCAATTGAAGTTATTATTACTGCCAGTAAGATTTTAAAGTGGTTAAATTTCATAAATGCATGTGAATCCCACCAAAGAGAGCTTCAAAGCAGTGGCCTAATTTTACTCAGTGTGCTCATATGATGAATGTAATGGAAATGGTGAGTCATAAGCCATTATTATGATATTCATAATAGAACTAGTATTGTATTTTGCAGAAATAGCCCACATCCATTCTTGAGCTAATATACATGCTGGCTTCCAGCAATAGCATCACGGAGGAATGGCCCGGTAGTAGTTACAGCAAGATGCTCATAATAACTTGCAACTCAAAAGTAATTTATATCTACCTCTTTAAATGATTTATTTGGATCATTACTTGCAAGGTCTTTCCTGAACGTTTGCCTAAAACCCTCTCTCCTGCTGACTGCACATTCAGATGGGCTGCATCACTCCAGGAGGGGAACGCATTAGCAGACTACCTTCTAAGAGCCCTCAACTAAAGCAAATCATTTTGGCTACCTCTTCCCTTCTTCCTTCCCTTCCTCACCTTGCCCAAGCTTACAGGATCCTACAAGTGCAAGGAAAGCAGATAAAAGAGCCAGGACTTCACACATGGGGCCTGGCACTGTCTGTCGAGAGAGTATATGAATGTCTGATTAAAGAGGGCAGATCAAGCATGCTCGATTTTATCCTCACCGAGACCCCACTGAAACGATAAGAAAGGCATTGACAAAGTGATAACTACCCAGTTACAGCGGAGGGACTCTCGACAGACAGGAGGTTTTAAAGAGTTTCTACTGGGTGAACGGCGGGCGGAGGAGCAGCGGCAGAGGAAAGAGCACACAGGATATTACACAAGGGGGAGGTCAGAGCAGGCTGGGACGGGAAGGAAACCCTTTGGAAAGCAGAACTTGGGGCGCTAGGCAGTTCATAAACATCAGCTGAGTGAGTGACGGAGCCGAAATCCCGGGCACAAAGGAGCAGGTGGGCTCTCACCTCACTCGGCAGCCACATGGGCTCTCTCTACTGCTCCCCCCATCCCAATGAAACATGACGACCTTGTTCTCTTCTCCGCAATAGGCAATGATCTCAGAGGTAATCCCCCTGACACGCTGGTGTTCAGGAGTTCCCTGGCTAAATAGCGGGGTTTCTGCCAAGTAATCATAGTAAAAGTAATAGAAACGGCAAATAGTTATATAGCACAGTGCTAAACATATTATAGAGTAATTCATTTTTAAGGCTCACAACAACTGTAGAAAGAAACCGAAGAACAGAGTGGTTTGATAACTTGACTAACATCACACAACAAGGAACTGGCAGAGCTAATTCACCACAAGGTAAAAGCCCAACAAGCCCCATCCAGGTGCAAAAACATAAAGTACCAATTAGTATCTTACAGCCTCATTTTGAAGTAAAGACAACTGAGGATGATCAGATATTTGAAGAAAGATCACAACCTGGAAGATAGTAAAGGCCCTGGCCAGGTAGTTAGCTCAGTTGATTAGCGTATCCTCCTGATACACTAAGGTTGCAGGTTGGATCCCCGGTCAGGGCACATACAAGAAGCAACCAATGAACGCAGAAATAAGCAGAAAAACAAACTGATGTTTCTGTCTCTCTTTCTCCCTTTTTCTTCTCTCTCTAAAATCAGTCAATCAATCAATAACAGACAGGTAAAAATCAACACAAGAATGACCCAGAGGAAAGAGTAAAGATAAGAAACAGAAAAAAAGAAACCTCCAATTAATATTCTCAGAGATATTTAGGAAGCTATTGCATCATAGGAGAACAGAATGCAGTGAAATAGGAACAATCAGAGAAGAGTGAATAGCCTCTGGATATTAAAAACACATTTTTAAAGATATAAAAAATTAAAAATTCAACAGAAGCGTTGCAATATAAATTCAAAGAAATTCCCTAAGGAAAGGACAAAGAGACAGAAACCATAAAGACAAAGAAATAAGAAAAAAACAAGAAAGAAAGAAATTGTGCAGGGCTAATCCAGGATGTTCCACATCTGACTGATAGAAGTTACAGAAAGAAAAGGATGAATAATGGGAAGGAACTATAGGACCTCTCCCAAGGTGAAGGAAGGACCTGAGTCTTCTAGACGTGACTATTAAATGTATACCTTGAGGATATTAGAATATCTTGAGGATATTATACCAGAGAGGATATTTATATCTCTGTAACATTTGTAATCTGTTCTATGACCAAACCTGTCTTTTGTGCTTTCGCAATAGGCTTGGTCTAGGAGTTGAAAATAAGTACCAGGGTTTACATTACTGTGACCATGAAAATATTGTTGGCTGTAGGGCTAGTAATAACTCTGATTACAGTTTTTTTATTCCACCCACCCCCACCCAAGCATTACCCCACCCCCATGGAGTTTGCATTTGCCCTTCTGAAAATCTTTGCCATTATTTTATCCTCCAGTCTATCTAATCTCCTTATCTAATCAGGAATTCTATCAAATCCCCTTCTCTCCTTGAGGCCTCTCTGACTCCAGTTGGGGCAGTTTGCTCTCTAGCCCCCTGCCCCAGGAATCGCTGGGTGTCTTCACTGTGAGATTAGTTTGCTTCCTGGATTCCACATTTTGTTTTTTCTGGTCTTAAGCAGCTCTGTTTACTGAAGCAGGTCCTCAGGGAACTTTAGAAAGGATGTGTAAGTGATACATTTTCTTTGACCTGTATTCAATTTTTGAATTTAATTGATACCTTGGCTAAGAGTCAATTTTTACATTGCAAATTGTTTTTTCTTGGAATGTTGAAAAATTGCTTCAACATCTTTTAGCATCCAATGCTGCTAATGTCAGGTCAGATACCGTTCAAATTTTTGTTCTGTTGGTAAGCCCATTGTTCTCCTCTCTTCTTACCCTCTTAGCATGAATACATTATGAATAGCAATAGATTCATTGCTTATTGCTTGAAGGTAGGGGATTGCTACCAGAAGAACTGTCTTGAAAGGTGAGAAGTGGTCGCCTCTGCCGAGTGGGACGGGGGAGACAGGAAATGGTTGTATTGATTTATTTTTCTTAGCAATATGCACGATTATTTTGACAAAGCTTTAAAATGATAAAGCCTGGCTTACAAAACTATAGAGAAAAGAGGGCCAAGGAGGATCGCACCAGTCAGGACTGTGGAACCGCCAGGTCAGAGAGGCGGCTGTGCTCAGGACTCTGCGGGGAGGCTGGGGGCTCCTGGAGGGCTGGCCACGCTGCTAATGTTTTTTTATTTTATTTTTCAGTTACAGTTTCCATTCAATATTACTTTGTATTACTTTCAAGTGTACAGCATAGTGATTGCGTAATCATACACTGACTCTTTCTGGTACCCACCTGGCACCATACATAGTTATGATGATATTATTGACCATGTTTCCTGCGCTGTGCTTTACATCCCTATGGCTGTCCTGAATGACCAATTTGCTTCTGAATTCCATCACATTTTTCACCCTGTCCCCTAAACCCCCTTCCCTCTGGCAACCATCAATCTGTTCTCTGTCTATGAGTCAGTTTCGATTTTGTTTGTTTATTTAGTTCTTTAGATTTGACATATAAGTAAAATCACATGGTATTTATCTTTCTCTGACTGACTTATTTCACTTAGCATAATACCTTCTAGATCCATTCATTCTGTCACAAATGGTAAGATTTCATTCTGTTTATGGCCAAGAAATATTCCACCATATATATATATGGATCACACATTTTGACCCACTCATCTGTTGACAGGCACTTGGGCTGCTTCCATACCTTGGCTATTGTAAATAATGCTGCAATGAACATAGGGGTGCATATATTCTTTCAAATTAATGTTTTGGGTTTCTTTGGATATATACTCAGGAGTGGATCACTGAGTCAGAAGACAGCTCCATTTTTTATTTTTTGAAGAATCTCTTGCTGCCTTCTACAGCAGCTGCCCCAGTCTGGGTTCCCACCAGTGCACCAGTGCACAAGGAGCGGTGCCCAAGGCTTCCCCTTTCTCCGCACCCTCGCCTGCACTTGTTATTTTTGGATTTATTGATGACAGACAGCCACTGTGACAAGTGTGAGATGCTATCTCAGTGTGGTTTTCATTTGCATTTCCCTGATGATTAATGACATTGAACATCTTTTCATATGTCTATTTGGCCTCGTTGCTATTTGACTTGGGAAACAACCAGTTGCTCACTATAGAGTTACTTTTTATAAGTATAAAGCCTTTGCTTTATACAAATATTACATTTTTCATAAATTCTTCTGATCACAATTTTTTTAAAAAGGCATGTGACATACATTCATTCCAAAAGCCAAAGCCAATTTAAATATGTAGTTCAAGTACATAAAGCAAAACAAATATTGTCTTACAAAGAAAAAATTATACATACTTCTCACTAGGAATAAAAAAAAGTCTACCATTAGTTTTTCCTTTGTGCTCCTTTCAGATTCAATTTTATAAATTATTAAAATATTTAGTTTAAGTGTAATCTTCATCTAACAGTTAATTATTTATATCTGAATTAAGCTCATTTTTTTGAGGGTTTTTAAAATCCCCATGGAAGAGAAGGAGAAGATGATATTTGAACCTCAGTTTGCGCGAGATTTTAATGCAAATAAAGTTAAAACCTTGTGTTACGCAGTTGCATTTCTAGAAGTACACTTCTGATTCTTTAATTCAGCTCCACACTTACAGAGCACCTTCACCTACCAGAAACCTATTCACCCAATAACCATCTGTGCCAGCCACGGTCCTAGGCCCAAGATACGGACAAGTCCTTGCCCTCATAGAGCTTACCTTCTAGGAGAGGAGGGAAGATAGATATTCATATATAGTTCTAGATAAAGATATCTCAGGTGATAAAGAAAAATAAAGCAGGAAAAGGAGCTAGGGAGCAGGGAAGAGGGTTGCTGTTTCACGTGAGACCTGAATGAAGTGAGGGAAGGAGCCATGTGGTTATCTCAGGGAAGTACCATCCCAGAACCTGGCCTCCTTCTGGGGATGCAAACATACATGTCTATGTCCTCCAGGTGTGTATAGGCTATGAAAGAACCAGGTGATGATTTGAACTCTCAGGATCAAAATTTTGTACAATCCCAGATTCAGAGGATGTTTAGTGTGAAGACACATAGAGGAAGAGAAGATCAAGAGAAAAGCTTCAAGTTTAAAGAAAGGCATAGAAGATGGCAAGAGGAGAAGAAACATTTCATCACAGGAGGCCTAGTTAGATTGGGTCAAGGGAGCAGCTGAGAGAGTGGCAGAGATGACAGTATACATGGGTGAGGGTGGCTGGGGAAGAACTTAAAGCCACAGTGAATTCTAGGCATGATACTGAGGTGATAGGGACATAAAAAACGGGGTAGGTCACAGGATGGACAAGAAAGATTATTTTTTACCACAAACCAGTACTCTAAGCAGAGTAGAGGGTGTGGCCTGAACTTTCCCAGGTGGAGGAGTGGCCACGCTGGGCTGGGCTCCTCCCTGCTGCAGCCCTAAAAGTCCTCTCATTGGCTCCCGGAAAGTCTGAGGAACCGTGATTGCAAAATTGAAGGCAGCATGGACACCCCCAAATAAGAGACTAAGCTGTCTTCAGTCTTCGTACTGATTTATACTCAAAGAAAAAAAATTCTGGTAACCCCCATCCTGTACCCACTCACCCGAAAAGCCTTGAAATGTAGCATAGTGCAGGCCATGGTGAGTAGTTTGATCACAAAGCTTCCTCCAAGTGGACAGCAGTCCCGTTCTCCCAAATCCCTCGTTAACCAGGACTGCTCAGACCCTCCCTCCCTTCCTCTCCTCACCAACCTCCATCTCCATCGTCTCCATCGCCTGAACTGTCTTCCTCCCTCCCCCTCTTTTCATTCCCTCCAAGCCAATCCCCACCCCCTAACCCAACCCTACTCATCTCTTCTTTCAGGGAGTTCTGGCCCCCAGCCCCTAAGGGTGATCCCCCTTCTCCAGCCTGTTCCAGTTTGCATCTCTCACCTCAGCTCAGACAAACCAAGAACCTTTCTCAACCTATACCCCATAGAAGGAAAGGAAAAGTAAGGAATTCATAAAACTTCTCACTGAATGTCCTCGCTCATTCATGTTACTATGCAAAAAGCAAAAGTTGACACTGGAACTCATGGAGGAAAATTGAGAACCAATCACCTACCGATACAACAAATATTTCCATTTCCAGGAGGTGGGGGAGATGGGGAGGGGACAGAGGGGAAAGAAGAAAAGAGTGGACAATGGTTCTGAACTGCCACCATTCATGTGCATGTCTGTCTCTCCCACTGGGTCATAGAGACCTTGTCACTCATTGTTGAAGTCTGCACCTTTCATTGTGCCTTAGCGGATGTAAATACTTGAGTGAATGAGTGAACATGGCAAAATCAGGCATGGAGTGCAGTGAGGTTGTTCCCAGGTATTATGTTACTTGCCTTTCTCTTAGATGGTTTCTCAGGAGCAATCCTGGACTCCAGCAGTTGTCTCTACGGGACATTCCAGTTGTTCCTCCTGCAAGTGTGGTCTTGCAGAGCAACACGGTTGTGGCCACTTCTGCAGTTTTTTCATATCCTCCCAAGATGTCAATACCTGGGCACCTGGCCCTATGCTAGCTCCCAAATTTCTTCAACCCAGCTCCTCCTTACTGCACTTGTTGATTTTGTAAGTCAATAATCCCTTCATTCTCTCTTACTGAAAAATGTGGATTAAATCGTATCAAGGTACAAAGCTCTTTAGAAGTTCTATGCACAAACATACATAAAATGCTTTCTCCTCAAAGTCAACTTTTTAAAATACCACAAGCATTATTACAAAGAAATCATTACCAACCCAGAGAACCTCTAACACTTGGTATCTACCATGGCAGCTGCCTGCTAACCCTCCTTAAATCTTGCTCTCATCGTGGAATTCCTGTGCTTGTAAACCCAACTGCCTTGTGTCCAAACTCCTCTGCGCAGTGTTGATAGCCACCTACAAGCCACCCTGCCTTCCAGATTAACTCCCTGTATTCCCCTTACTCCCAACATGCATTGTCTACTTCATAACCAAGCAATGCCCACTCTCACCTCTGCCCCTTTGTCCAGGTCCCTGAAACCTTCTCATCTTTCCGTTCCAGTCAACTGAAGTCAGAAAATTGGATGGCCAACGGTTTTTTCCCAGTACCCCTTCTCTAGGAAGACTTTTGGCTCTCTGAGCTCCCCACGGCCTACTACCAGCTCAGCCCCATTGAGTACTTCATGGCCCCTAGTTTTATATCTCCAGTGAGCAGGTGCCTTCCTGCTGGAAGGACCGATGGCTTTTACTTCTCTGTACCTCCACAGTGCCTAGCATTTTGCCTTTTTGTGCAGTGGTGTCACTTTAAAACGCAGCAACAAAGGGACTAAACCCATTTGCCTAGGGACTTGCAGTCCACGTAGTTGTTCCCCAGTTGGCTCCTGCTAAGCACTGGGAAAACTGCTCACGATTTTCATGATTCTTCTTGAAGACTTGTTTCTATCTCTTTTTAAATGGGGATCGGAACCCTTGGGAAGATCCTGAGAACTCATGTTTCTGCTAAATTAATATATGCATATTATAATTATAAACTAAACTATATATGTTGTTTAGACAAAGAAGAATTTCTAAGAGGTGAAGATCACGCTGAGAGGAAAGAGTTAAGGAAGCTCTGCTCAAAATGCAGGAGACCCTCTCTTCCCAAGGAGAAATATCGTAGATCATATTATAGAGAGAAACGTGGGGGACAGGTAAGACTTGCTGCACAGTACCTGGGTGCAGAGAGTGCCACATTTGTGTGTTTATCTAAAATCAAATTAAACTTGACTTCAAGTTCCTACTCCCCGAAGTTGGGGAAGAGTTTCATGTCAGGATCACAGGGTCCCCCTGTCCCTGCCCCCCAGGCTTTCATGGGCCCCCAAAAGTGGGGGTATCCTGATGGTTAGACTATGGTGGGTGCTATGGTTACCACTGCTTCTTCTGCTACCCCATGTGCTAGCCTTTCCTGCCACTCAGGGACAACCAGGGAGGACGATGGAGAGGCTTTTTGGTGCTATGCTCCTCTCTCCACTGGCCACAGGTTATCTGTGGAATCCCTCACCCAGGCCCTCAGGCAGGAATGTACAGTGCTCAGCCGCCACAGGCTTGCGCGCAGCCTCCCACCTGAGTTTCTGCAGGGGTCAGGGCACACAGACTCCTGCCACCCCGGGAACCTGCACACACTGTTCCTGCAAACACACACACACACACACACACACACACACACACACACACGCACACACGGACTTCTCCATCTCAGGGAAGCCAGCATGGGGCTGGGTCACACTTCTCTTCTTTAATTGCAGCAACTGTCTCTCCCATCCAGAATAATTCTTAATAAATCTAGCTTCCAAACAAAGATCTGAGTAGAGGGCCTTTATCCTGGAACCTAGAAACTTCTCTGTTTAAGACTCTGAAGCACAAAGGGCCATTTGTTCTCCCTCGAGGAAGGGAAGCCTAGAATTTAAAACTAAAGGCCAAAAAGAAATTTACCTTATCATTCTTTTTTGCTGATAAGGGTTCAGCAATAAAAGGATGAGATACCAGTTAACTTCTCCGTCACATTTGGTCTCCTGGGTGAATGCTGAGCTTGTGAGGGGTGTGTTTGTGTGTGTGTGGTGGAGGTGGGGGTGGGAGGACCAAAAGCATTAACAAAGGACCCCTGATGAAATCTCAAAGGGCAGTTTAGAAGGGGAAGCCAAGGAAAGAAACCTGAGCCACATGTCTGCAGCGTTAACTGTAGCAGGTGCCACTGTGTCCTGTGCCCATTTGAAATGAGGAAATGGCAATTTGCAAAGATTTCCTGTGCAGCAGTTGGACTAGGGCTGGTGTGAGGAGCAGGAGTACCAGCACAGAGGGGCTCCCCCGGAGGGCAGGGGTGGGGGGCCAGGGCCTGGGCTCCCTCCCCTCGCAGAGTCATGCAGTGTTGGGTAGGGGGGCTGCTCCTTTTTCTAACTCATATAAAGAAAGATTTTAGAGGGCTGATGAGACCTTGTTTAGGAAGGACAGTATGATAAGCCAGGGAAAGTCTGGGTATTTGGTTGACTATTAAGATTGTTAAAACTCTATACTAAGACCCAACCTTATATTAAAGTTCAACCAAACAACAGGGAGACATAAAGCATTTGTACAACTGAATGTTGATAGAGGGAAGCCAGGGAGAGAGAAATCAGGCTACAGTAGCTCCTCTCATGCTCCTCCACTCCCCTAACCCTCACCCTGCACCCTCCTTCCCCCTCCCCCATTCCTCCTCTTTCCATAAGGTCAGTCAGTGGGTTGTGCACCATGTTAAAAAGTAGCCAGGTTACGTGGCTAATATTGCTGTAGGCAAATGTGGAGACTTTTTAAAATAAATTCTCACTTAGAGAGAGTAGGGCTTTTAAAGATGATTATCACTGCCAGACTTCCTTACTCAGGATTGTAAGCTACCTGAAAATTATCCTTAAAAGTGTGTTTTATATAAACCTGTTAGAATGGAGGAATTGGGAGAGAAAGGATTTGAGATTTCTTTCATTAATCATTAAGACTGGCATTTTAAAATTTCATTTGGGAATTATGAATGTACTACCTGTTTATTGAGGAAATAATTAGATACTACCAAATTGCTCTTGAAAAAATTCTATACATTAAAATATATATACGATACTGCTATTTATGTGAGATCTGTTCCCCGTATGCTTGACAATTATATATAGTCTCAATCTTTTTCATAAACACTTGCCAATGATGGACAAATGACCTTCATCGTATTGTTCTCCATTTCCGTGATGCAAACGATGTCGAACATCTATTACATGATATTTTGTCATTTCTATTTTTTCTACGAATTATTTGTTCATATTCTTTGTCCTCTTAAAAAAATGTTATTTCTTCAGTTAGTATTGATGTACATCTTCCCCAAACTGAAATCAATCTTAAAACATTTTTATTTGAATCGGCTCCAGAGTTCTCCAGAGAAACAGAACTGATAGGTTACACATACAAATGCAGGGAGGGAGGAAGGGAGAGAGAATTCGTTACAAGGAATTGGCTCACACCGTTGTGGAGGCTGAGAAGTGCCATGTTCTACCATCGGCAAGCTATAGACCCCGGAAAGCCAGTAGTGAGGCCCTGAGAGCCAGGCGAGACCATGGCATAAGTCTCAGTCTGCGGGCAGGAGAAGGCCGATGACTTCGCCAAGCAGTCAGGCAGAGAGAGGCCAAATTCTCCCTGCCTCTGCCTTTTTGTTTTATTCAGGCCCTCAGCAAATTGCATGATGCCCACCCACACTGGGGAAGGCCATCTGCTTACTCAGTCTCCCAATTCAAATGCTAATTTCATCCAGAAACACCCTCACAGACACACTCTGAAATAATATTTAGCCAGATATACGAACACCCAGTGATCCAGTCAGGCTGACACACAGAATTAAGCAGTACATGCTAATTTGTTATAATGCATTAGCCAAAAAGTTTGTTTGGGTTTTTTTATACAATGGTTCTAGTAGTGCTTAGTTGTTTTTAACTTCATTTGAACAATTTTGTTAGCTTGTACTATGACAGTTGTCCTAACAGCGTGCGTTGAAAAAAACTAATCAAAATTGGTAAATTTTTGTGTAGTCATTTTAATATTGAAGATGGAAGAAAATACACAACATTTTTAGCATAATATGCTTTATTATTTCAAAAAAGGTAAAAACGTGACTGAAATGCAAAACAAAAAAAGATGTGTGCAGTGTATGGAGAAGGTGCTGTGACTGATCGAACATGTCAAAAGTGGATTGCCAAGTTTCTTGGTACTATTGACACTTTGGTCAAATAATTCTTTGCTGTGAGGCTGTCTGATGCACTGGAAGATGCTTAGCAGCACCCTTGTCTTCTACCCACTAGATGCCAATAGCGGGAGAGAGCCGACAGACTCAAAATATCCAAATCAATGAAGTTATTGGTGAAAATGAAAAATGTGTCAATTATTTTATGGAAAAAGTTAAATGGACTTCTTGGCCAACCCAATAAAATGAAGTTTTATAGTACCACAGTCAATCAAAAAACCAATATTACTTGATATAACTAGGAAGTTTCTGTAATAATAAAAAAAAGGCAACAAAAAGATGTTATTTATTACTAGTTAGATAGCACGGCCTACAGAAGATTTTAATCCTGAGCCAAGCTCTTTATAAAAGTGTGACATCTCAAGTGGATATTAAAGATACACACCGCACAATTCAGTGTCACTTACTGTCCTGCCACAGGCCACCTCAGCCCCTTGCAGTCCACAGCACAGAGCATTCCAAACTTCTGGAAACATACAGGAGATCCTTAGTTTTGATCTGGAGGTATTCACAATTTATTAAATAGAAAAAGCAAGTTGTAAAGTAATGTGTGTTATTAACTCAACTTTTGTATGACAAGCAAAGTCAAAAGAATCTCCTTATTCAGTGTATACATGGAGAAGTGGATGAACATCTTAAATGTAACCAGAGGAAATTACCATTTTTGTAAGTCAGAAATGATCTAAAGTTGGCATTTCAATGTAGTCCCACCTAATAAACCACCAAGAATGTTAACATTGATTACGGGAAGTGATGCTAGAAAGTCTTTTATTATATTGCTTTAAATTATAAGTATGGATTACTTTTGAATTTTTCACCTGTACATTTTAAATGAAAATTTTAAAAAAGGGAACACTTAGGCTGAGCTGCCAAAATCCATGAATAAGCTGTAAGTCTTTGATTATATGTCAGTTATATTTTAATAAAGCTGGTGGGGTGGGGGTGGAGCTTCAAGTCCTAGGGTAGATCTCACCATTTTTTAAAATTATATTTTATTGATTATACTATCACAGTTGTCCTAATTTTTCCCCCTTTGCCCCCCTCCACAAAGCACCCCCAACTCCCTCAGGCAATCCCACACCATTGTTCATGTCCATGGGTCATGCGTATAAGTTCTTTGGCTACTCCATTTCCTATTCTGTACTTTACATCCCCATGGGTATTCTGTAACTACCTAGTTGTACTTCTTAATCCCCTCACCTCCTCACCCATTCCCCACTCCCCCTTCCTATCTGGTATCCATCAAAACGTTTCATATCCATGATACTGTCTGGTTTTTTCAGCTTAGTTTGCTTTTTAGATTCAATGTTGATAGATATGTATTTATTGCCATTTTATTGTTCATAGTTTTGATCTTCTTCTTTTTCTTAAATAAGTCCCTTTAACATTTCATATAATAATGGTTTAGTGATGATGAACTCTAATTTTTTTCTTGTTTGGGAAGCTCTTTATCTGCTCTTCAGTTCTAAATGATATCTTTGCTGGGTAGAGGAATCTTGGCTCTAAATCCCTGCTTTTCATGACTTTGAATATTTTTTGCTAATCCTTTCTAGCCTGCAAAGTTTCTTTTGAGAAATTATCCAACAGTCTTATGGAAGTTCCCCTGTAGGTAACTAACTTCTTTTCTCTTGCTGCTTTCAAGATGCTCTCTTTATCTTTAATCCTTGGCATTTTAATGATGCTGTATCTTGGAGTGGACCTCTTCACATCCATCTTGTTTGGGACTGTCTGTGCATCCTGGACTTGTGTGTCTATTTCCTCCACCAAATTAGGGAAGTTTTCATTCATTATTTTTTTCAAATAGATTTCCAATTTCTCGTTCTTTCTCTTCTTCTGGCATCATTATGATGCAAATGTTGGACTGCTTGAAATTATCTCAGAGGTTGCTTATACTATCCTCATTTTTTTTGGATTCTCTTTTCTTCTTATGTTTCTGATCAGGTGGCTTTTGTTTTTTGTTTGTTTGTTTGTTTGTTTGTTTTGGTTATTGTGTTCCAAATCATTTATTTGATTCTGGGTTTCATCCATTCTACTGCTGTTTCCCTATACATTGTTCTTTGTTTCAATTAGTGTATTCTTCATTTCTGACTGGATCTTTTTTTATGCTGCTGAGGTCCTCACTAAGTTCCTTGAGCATCCTTATAATGATTGTTTTAAACTCTGAATCTGATAGATTGCTATCTCCATTTTGTTTAGTTCTTTTTCTGGAGTTTTGTTCTGTCCTTTCACTTGGGCCATGTTTCTTTATTTCCTCATTTTGGCAGCCTCCATGTGTTTGCTTTTATGTATTAGGTAGAGATGCTTTGACTCTGTGTCTTGGTACTGTGGCCTAATATAGTAGGTGTCCTGTAGGGCCCAGTGGCACAGCTTCCCCTACCACCTAAGCTAGGTACTTGAGGTATGCCTTCCATGTGGGCCAAGTACCCCTTCCTCTTGTAATTGAGCCTTGGTTGCTGTTGGCAGGTCGATGGGAGGAATTTATTCAGGCCAGTCAGCTGCAAGGAGTGGCTATGACCACTGACCAACAACCTCCACCCTCTGTGGAGGATCAGCTGTGCAGGGGCAAGGTAGTGGAGCTTTAATGTAGTATGTAGCTGTCCACTGGGTGTACTAGCCCTGGGGTTTCCCTGGCCAAGGTCAGCCCCCACCTATGTTTTGCCCAGGGCCAACCTGCCTGAACTATAAAACAATCTGAGATGACTGCTACTTGTGCTGGGCTTAGAGGTTCCCAGTCAAAGCCAAGCTGTGAATCTAAGCTGGCTGCTGCTAGTGCTGGGCCTGGGGCCATTTATCAAGAGGTATGGGAGCTTTGGGTTCACTGAGACCAGCTGTTGCTTATTTGGTAGGATTTAGGAAGTTGTAAAGCATGAACCATGACCAGCTATTATGGAGTGGGCCCATAAATTGGGTGGGATGGAGTCTCAGGGTATCTCCAAGGTGAGGCAAACAGATTAGCCAGGTTGATGGAGTCTCAGATACAGCAGTGGCCTGCTGGCTCTTATGATCTGTGTGTGTGTGGGGTGGGGGCTCAGAGAAGGGGACTCAGAAAAGGGACAATGGCCTCTGACTGCCTTTCTGTCTGAGAGAAAACTGTCCTCCAGCTCCCACCTTGACGCCAGACATTTCAGTTCCTCCCTGTATGCCACTGGTGCTTTTCAAGCTACTACCTGGTGCTGGAACTCAGAGGGAGTGAGTCTGAATAAGTCCATATGTGGGTTCATTAAGGGGAAATGCATGGGATTCCAGAAGTTTTTTCTACCAACTCAATCCCCACTGAGTTTGCAGCCAGAAGTTATGGGGACTTATCTTCCTGGCCCTGGAACTCTGGGAGGGGGGCCTAGCATGGGGCCGGGACTCCTCGCTCCCAAGATATCCCTCCTGAATTTTTATCCACCTCATGTGGGTGTGGTACCAGCCCATTCTGTACCTCCCACCAGTATGAATGAATATGGTTTCTTTAATTCCATGGTTGTCAGACTTCCATTCAACTTGATTTATGATGGTTCTAAGTGATAGTTGTTCTATATTTTAGTTGTAATTTTGATGTTGTCGTGTGAGGAGTTGAGCCAAGTTTACCTAATGCTGCCATCTTGACCGGAAGTCTAACACACCATTACTTTAATCAACCTCAGAACTATTGACATTTTGGGCTAGATAATCCTTTGTCCTGTGTATTGTAGGACCTTTAGCAGTACGCTTGTCCTCTACTTATTGATAACCACAGTATCCCCACCTGCTGGCCAAGTGACAGTCAAAAATGTCTGCAGAAGTTGCCAAATGTTCCCTCGGGTACAGGATCACCCCTGGTTGAGAACCACTGCTCTAGTCCTCAATTTCTCATCAGTGACAGGAGACCTTCAAGCAACTGCTCTCCCCACTCCCTTAAGGCACCAACCTTCTCTGAGTACATCAATACTGAATCTATAAATGTGTTTTCCAGAAGCTGTTTTTCTCCAGAGCCACTAGAGGGGACACTTTGCAACACAAAGGACAGAAGAGAGCCCTCAGTGAACTTTGTTTTCATCTTCTCATGGACTTGGTTGTCTCTGCTTCCAGTTCCTAGCCTTTAATAAATAGCTTTCAATGTTAAGAGGGACAACCTTTAACCACAAGGCACTAGGAGCTATTTGTATTTGTACTTTGTGCCATAGAAATCTGTGTTTTTAGATATGGTGGAAGAGAGCAAAATGTTCTTTGCTTTAAATATTCTTCATAAGGCAGTTGGGTGAAGCATATCTCTAAAAAGTTACTCCTTGTCACAAGTGTATGTTTGTGATAAAGTCTTTCCCACAAGTCAGCTGGGCAACTGCTCAGCTAGCTGCCTGCTGAGCAGCCCGGCACCAAGGAATAGATGAGAGTCACGCACAGTAACGATGCTCTTCACTCATCTTTTATTAAATGCAGGTTCACTCAAAGTAGAACATCAACATACATTAATATCCTACTCACCCTCTAACAATCTAAGAGAAACACACACACACACACACACACACACACACACACACACACACACACACACACA
>PVKU01014188.1:0-24417 GCA_004027475.1 Anoura caudifer
TGCTGGCCAGGGCCTGCCCCCCCACCCCAATCTGCTGTATTCAGTTGGGACAAAACATCATCATGTGTCAGCCCCACCAAGGTGTGGGCGATGCTCCCCAGAAACACACCAGTCACAGCCCATTTACCACCAGGAAATCAAGTTTGAAGGCACTTTAATTGTAATCATCACTTTTGGACGGGTGTGTGCTGTGATTTGCAAAATCTGTAATTCCCTCTACACTCGGGCAGAGCGTGGCCTAAACCCTAGTCCTCCTGAACCTACTGTGGGGGAAGAAACCACGCTGGCAGAGGTCCCGGGGCAGACGTCGCTCCCGCCGATGTGGGGAGCCATGGCGTCGCCGGCTAGCTGGTGCCCGGCCTCCAGAGCGGTGCTCCCTGGGCGGGCGGGAGGAGCCTCTGAGGCCGGGAGGAGGCGGGCCCACCAAACCTGGGCTGTCCGCCCATCCACGGTCCTCGAGGCTCCTGGGTCCCCAGGGGTCTTCCATTGCTTCGTGTAAAAGGAGTCTTTCCCCTACAACGTCAAAGAAATTACTGGGGAGGAATAACGTTTTCCTTCCAGCTTCTGGGTTCTTCACTAGGGCTCTTGCCAATGAGGCTGGCCCAAGGCCGATTAACAGAGAAAAACCGAAGTTCCTAACCTGCGCGTCGTGCAGACCCAGGGAAGCACCCAACCAGACAGGACCCGAAAGGGTGGTCAGGACTCGGGCTCGAACGCCAGCAAAGGAAGAGCGGTCTGGGGCTCCGGGGCCGGGGAGGCAGGTTGGGGGAAGGTGATCAGGGGGAGCAGGTAAGTAAGCAAGTCTTGTCCAGTAAGGTTCGTCCTGCGGATTCAAGTGGGTGCTTTCTCGGCCCGGAGGGGTCGGTGAGGGTCTTGCTCCTGGGAAGGGAGCGGGACACGTCTCTACACGTGGAAATTCCCTCCGTGAACGCAGATTTCCGTTGAGGTAGGAAGGACCCCCCCGCGCCTCGTCTTCACGGCTGTTCCGCGTCTGCCGGTTCTGCGTGGTCGTCAGCTCGAAACGTCCCGGAGGTCAGAGGCGTGTGTGTGTTTGACGATGACCCCTTCTCATACCCCGCGGAGCCAAGCGTCTCGGACGCCTCCTGCGGCTCTGCTGTGGGTTCGACTGTGTCCCTCCAGGGAAAGAAAACCGTAGAACCCCACGAGGTGGCCTTTTGGGGGAATAGGGTCATTACAATGAGGTCATCGGGGTGGGCCCAGTTCCAAGGGGACGCCTGTCCTTACAAAAAGGGGACATTTGGACACAGAGACAGGTGCACGAGAGGATGAAGGCTGGCCCTGGAGCGGCGTGCCGCCAGCCATGGAGCGTCGACGGCTGTCCTCAAACACCGGAGCCAGGCAGAGCGAGGAGCGGCTCCCTTCCCGGCCTCGGGAGGAGCCAGCCACGTCCACTTCTGGACCTCAGACAGCAGCCTCCACGCTGGGAGAGGGTGGACCTCTGTCACCCTGGTGCCCGTCTGGTCCGTGGTCCTCTGTGACGGCAGCCCAGGGAGCTGCTGAAGACCCCTCCACAGAAGGGCGGGAGGCAAACGCTGGGAAACTTCGAGCATCACACACTCTGGCTGTTTGCGTAAGTGGCCCTGCCCGTTCGCAAGGGCCTTCCCCTCGACCAAGGGCGGCGTCGCTGGTGGGAAAACGTGCCAAGAGTTCGGGGAACGTACGTCCTGAAGTGTCTGTAGCCCGGGCCAGGCCAGCCCCGCCTGGGCCGATGCTGACCACTGAGAGAGCTCGGACGGCAGCCGCCAAGCCCGCTCCCCGTGGGGACCACCGTCCCGGTGACCAAAGCCACCTCCTGAGACGACCCCTGTCCTTCCTGGTGCGGGCTTGTCCCTCCTCGGTGGCTCACCAACTCGAACACGACGGACCCGTTGGTTCACTTATTTTTAGAATGCCCTCTTCTGTTGCCGATCTTAGCGTTGATTTACATATTCAGCCCACGCTTCCCCCAGCAGGGCACCTTCCGTTCCTTACCTACGCCTCTACTGACGACCTGGGGCACAGGTCGCAGTGACGCTCGGGGCTGCCTCCAGTCACCACCCTGTGTCTGTTTCTGCGTCCTGGGGGCAAGGTCCCGGGCCACACCCCTCCCTTTGTTGGAACATCCGTCTTCGGGGGACAGGGCATGTCTTGAGGAGCACCCGGCTTTATTTGTTCCCCAGGAGGGGGACGCAGCACCCTGTGCCCATTGAGATTTAATCAGGGGTTTCCGGTCTCCGTCGGTGAGCGGTGGCGTGCGGCTGTGCACGCAGGTTCCCTCGGAGCAACCGTGCAGAGGCTCCGCCCGTCCTCCGACTTCGCTCCTGCCCTCCCGTGTCTCCCAGAGGTGAGCGCCGGGCCCTGCGGGTGGGTGGTGTGGGGGCGGGGCTTGCGGCTGACCTCAGGTTCGCGGGTGTATAGACTCGGGTCTTCGCAGGTGTTTTCGGAGCCTCTCCAGGGCTCACCCAGACCCAGAAGCCCCCGGGACCCCAGGTCTGCCAAGGACTCCGCCCCGGAGCAGAGCCAGCGGTCCCGGGGAACAGGACCGGGACTCCAAGCGTAGTCCGTGTTCCGTGGACTCTTCGCCCGTCTCCCATCACCCATCCAAATAGTCAGCAGCTCTCCGAGGATGGAGAAATCCGGAGCAACCACCAAAACACTGCGCTCAGTGGCCCGTCGGCAAGCTATCGGTAATGAAATGCCATTCTTGGCGTGCGCCAGGGACGCTGTTCAGGATCACTGCTGACATACATGGATTTCTTAGTGGGAATTCGGAGAGACGCGGAGGCCTCCGCAGCTGTTCCGAATGGTGAAGACTGAAAGGCCGTGACCGCGGAGGGCCCGGCTGACTCCGAGCTCCTCCCCCAAGCAGTGCGGCAGACAGGACCGGCGTTGGACTCTGCATCTGTCCCTGCTTGCCTCCCGGCCACGCTCACGGGGGGCGCTGCGCCCGCCCTCTTGCCGCCTGTGCATGCAGGGGTCTGTGCTCACGCCCCCCTGCCCGTGTTCACCGTGTTGATCCCACACCCCTGGGACCCTCCTGTGTTACGTGTTCGTGCCGAATGTCCAGCCTGCTCACGGCCATCTCTTTATTCTTTTTGCTCTTAAGTGTAAAATTCTGTTTCAGCAAGGGAAGTCCAATGAAATACCTTTTCCCCCAAATGGGGTCCTGCTTCCACACCTTGAGGACCCGCTTCAGGGTGGATCTTGGCTCCCACATGGCATTCAAGACGCCTCATCCCATGGAACGCGCCCAGCGACTCGGCCTCAGCGTGGTTGGCCCCTCACCAAGTGCCGTGTGACATTCTCGGAATGACCCTCCTCCCTGGCGGGTCCCAGGTGACCTTGCCCAAAGGGAGGTCTGGCCTTTGCCCTCAGCTACTGGGAGGTGTCCCTAGGCCTTTGGAGCTTCTGCCAGGTGAGAGTGTCTTTGTTCCCCCAGGGGCCTCGGCCACAGAGCGTGAGTGTCCTGACGGGGCTCTGGGTCACTCAGCACCCACGCTCCTTCCGGGGGCCTGCGGACTAAGGGTCGGCCATCAGCCGTGGGCTGAGAGCCACCGCCCAGACTCTGGGCCCCAAGGCTCAGGGGGCTGCCCTGGCGGCCGACACCGTGAGGACAGCGGGTTCCAGGGAGTCGCGTGAGTCCTCCTGGAGAGTCGTGGGACCTGGAGGCGAGCGTGGGCTGTGGACTCTGAGCACGGCCTCGGTGTGCTCAGTGCTGGAGCACTGACTCCTGTGTGCGCGCTCCCTCCCTCTCTCTCCCTCCCCTCCCCCCTCTTCCTCTTCCTCTCTCTCCCTCCCCCTCCCCCCTCTTCCTCTTCCTCCCCCTCTCCCTCCCTCTCTCCCTCCCTCTCCTGTCCAGGCGTTAGGTGTGACTGTCTCAAACATAAAGGCAGAAGAACCGGCCTCGCCTGGAGGGAGACAAGTGCGAGAGAGTGTCAGGTCTGACACCTAAATGCTACATGGCCTTGGTTTTCCCTTTGGCTAAAAAGAGAAAAAGAAAGGGAGGGAGGGAGGAGGAAGGAAAGGTTGGGCCCAGCAGAGCTGAAGAGACCCTGTGTTGGGACGGATCGAGGGGAGGGGACAGGAATCGAGGGGCCGGCTGGTCTGTTGAGTTCCGCTCGGGCTTCCGACACTGTGGCCGGACTGAGGGCGGGGAGGGAGCCCCCGCTCACGATGGCAAAAGAGTGAATATTTCATCGACTTCCGTGCACACGGTCATTAATTCCAGATTAATTTAGATTAAAAATATCTGCCTGCTAATAGGAGATGATTTAACTTCCTGCTATTTCCGGCAAGTCAATTCTCTTCTGTACTTGAGAACGTTTTTTCCTGAAGTCCTATAAGAATACCGTGATGTCTGAAAGCCGGCGGGATCCGACAGTGCACAGCTTCCCAGGGGCAGGGTGGGGATGGGGGGGAGCAGCCGAAATGAATGTGACCCAGGGGGCCGCAGAGTGGAGCCCACCCGGAGGCCGGAAGAGCACCGCCGGCCGTGCGGAAACCCAGTCCCCGCAGGAGTCGAGCCCAGCAGCCCCTCCTCCCGAGAGGAGAACCCTGACCTCTGTACCCGGCCGCCATCCGAAATGCCGACGCCACCCTAGGTCACCAGAGAGGCTGCCCCGGCCCCGTTCCGGACGCTGGCTGCTGGCACGTTTCCAAAGCACAGGCATTTCAATCCAACCGCCGAAATGCAGGGCGGCAGGCGGCGGTGCCACCGAGACGCACGTCTCCGTTGGGAACCTGGACCCAAAACGCAGCCCATGCGGCCGAGCCCCCAGAGCGGTTCCCCCAGCATGTCCTGCTCTCCGGGAGCACCTGAGCTTTCTTCCTAAAAACCGCGGCAGCCCTCCCGGGCCTCGGCGCACAAACGCCGTGGTGCGGGATCAGGCCGGTCCCTTTCCGACAGGTGAGTTAATACGCATTACCCAGCGGGGGAGAAAACGCTGCGTAGTGTATCATTGGCTCATTACCTTTAGCCAAAATGAACGATAAACGTAATTAGTCTCATGCACTGCTGTGGCAGAGCCTAAAAATTATAGGGATACAAAGGGACAGCCTCAGAACCCCCAAAACGATGAGACCCTCGGGTCTGTGAGGCGACTCTCCTGGCCCCTGCCAACTGCGTCTGCCTCGGACCCGGACCGGAAAGTCTGCTGAGAAAAACTTGATTCTCAGGTTTTCCGTTGCCTTTGCCTTCCCCGGTGACATGCTTTGCGGCTTCTTGCTGCTGCCAGGGGTGGAGGCGTGCAGGAGTTAGCCCTGCCAGACCAGCAAGTCCCCGCCCCCCTGAGGGGACGGTCCCTCCTGGGGGGGGCGGTGCCTGCCTCTGCGTGGCTTCCTTTTCCGCCCCAGCCTGCTCTCCTCCCGGGACACTGTTGCTTTTAATGACTCTGCCTCTGTCACTTCCTCTTCGGGGATGAGAGGGATGGAGCCTCTGCGTTCTCCCCAAACTCCTACTTGAAGTCCCACCCCTCCCATGGCTGTGTTTGGAGCTGGGGCCACGGAGGAAGGCGTGAAGGGTCCGTGACGTCACAGGCGGGGCCCTGATCTGCTGGGATTCTCGTCATTTCAAGAAGAGACACCGGAGCTCTGCCCCTGTGCGCACGCACGGGTTGGGGGAAGGCCAAACGGGCTCGGCGAGGACAGCCGTCCGCAGCACGAGGGCCCTGCCCTGGACACGACCGGCTGGCGCCGCGCTCTTGGACTTCCAGCCTCCGGACCTGCGGGAAACAAGTGCTGTTCGCGTGGAGTTTTGTTTCGACAGCCCGAGCAGACGAATACACTTCGTACATCTGTGAGTCATAATGTACACGAACCCACAGGCGTGTGCGCGCGCGCGCGCACACACACACACACTGTCACTTGTACCCCGCCACCCTACCCTCGGGTTTGAGACGTGTCAGAGGACAATGGCGGTGACAGTGACAACATACAGGTCAGGTGCGTGCAGCTCATTGGAGAGCCCGGATCCCCGCGGTCAGAACCGGGGTGGGAGAGCCAGGTCCTGAGAGATGAACCTGCTGCACAGCGGACCTTCTTGTTCAACGTGAAGAAAGGGAACAGAGCTGGGACCCCCCCCCAGCTAGGGTGGCCCCCCCCACCCCCCAGTGCACACTGGGTGTGGGGAATCCTTTACTTACCTGCGGTTGCTTTTTAGGAAATAAAATGTCCCTAATGGGGTTCATGCAGGTGGGGCCGCAGATGGCGTTGGGACAAGGGATGTTCACCAGGGGTCAGCACCCATGGGTGGGGGGAGGGAGATCTGGCTGTGAGCAGAGCGAGAAGGTCACAGGGGACAGGCTCCAAGCCCCGGGGAGCCCATGGTGCCCAGACCTCCCTCCGTCTCCAGGTGCAGGCTGCCCCCGTGAGGTGACCTCAGGCGCTGCAGTTCTGCCCTCCCCACCCCACCGCTGGCCCTGAGGCAGCTGCCACCCACTGTGGGCGGATGGCTGCCCGGGACCCTGTCGGCATCAGGTGATGCTCCCTGAGGACCCTTCCCTGATCCCATTCCTTTCCCCAAATATCCCCAGTCTACTGGAGCAGGTTTGAAATGTCACACCATAAACGCCTGGATTCACGCCAGCGGCTCAGTTCTGTTTAGTGCGTACGGCCATACGATAAGCTATTATTACATACAGGATGGGTGTGTTCCTTCATGATATATATGTACCCTATTACTCATAGCTACTTTATTCTGCAACTACATTTTAAAATCGGCGTTCTGTTTGAGAGTTTGATGTATGCAGGTTCAGGCCAACCTCAGCGAATTCATTTTTGCGGGTGCTAAGAGTCCCCTGCATTTCTTTCAGAACCAACCCCGCCCCCCCCCCGGTTTTCACTGTGAGATGCAAAGCTTCGGGGGACCCCTCCCCCACTGAGCTCTGGGTCCGAGGCCTCTGCAGGGCGCGGCGGAAGGGCTCACCTGCATCTCTGAGTCCCCGAACCTGGTGCCACGTCTACCACGCACAGCGAAAGCTCAAGGATGAAGCGCCAACCTGCCATCCCCAGAATGACAGCTTCTCTGTCCCCTGCGCCCCAGACACCGCCCCCCCACCCCAAGTCCTGGAAGACAATGCAAACATCAGAAGCAGGTGGATGTCAGCGCGGAGCAGAGCCAAAGCCGTGTTTTCCTTCCCACAGGCTGTGTTTGCAAACCTGTCCTTTCACATCAAAAGTTTTGGCTGCCGGCAACTCTTCTTTCAAGTAGAACAACAGTGCAATCTGCCCGCAGATGCGGCAGAGAATAGAGAGCGTGCCTCCCAATCTTCTGTGTTGTCACGTAATCAGCCTAACAATGGTTGCGCTGAGCAGGAGGGAGCTAGCAAAGACAGGAACAAAGGCGGAGCGGTGGGGCAGATGTCCAGGCATTCAAATCCGAGTCTTCCTCACAGGATGCACCCCATCCACCCCGAAACTTACCACCCCCGCCCCCCCGGGGGGTCCACGGAGACACATCCCGTGGGTGCGCGGCTTTCAGAGACGCAAGGATGTACGACACACAAGAAAAATGCAGGGCCATGTGAGAACATAAAACCCGGCCGTTTAGAAAACAGAAATGATGGATTCGTAGGGGTTGGTCATTCCAAACAATACCTGTCATCTGACCCCAGGGTGGGCCTGAGATGGGGGGGGGCATCTTCTCTTCACCAGGATGTGACCGGCGTGAACGGGACCCTCCCCCTGGACATCGGGCGTGAGAATCGTAGGGCCCTGGCTGGACTCGTGGTGCAGAGCGAGCGCTCGGCTGAGGTCGGGGGTGAAGGGGCTGCAAGGTCCCCTAAAAAAGCCACCGTTCCTAAAACACGCTAATTAATGCTAATGAGCGTGACTCTGGTTCACTGAATCAAAGCAGTAATACCTGGTACTTTCCCTGCAGACGGGTGGTGACTAAAAATACAGCTCAGTAGTAATACGTATGAATGCGAATAGGAATATATGTCTTTATTAAAGTGTGAAAAGCAGTATAATTCTCAGGGCCTTGGCTCATTAAGAAAAAAATAGTGTTCGTAATTCTCAGCATTTTCTCAGGAAGTGAAATGGTAGCTGTATTTTGGAATCACTTTTATTTAAAAAATGTCATACAGGAAGTACATTACAAATGCTAGATAGGTGACATCATCGTTTCCCCAAACTGCTTTCTTCGACGTTTGGGGTTTTTTTGTTTTTTTTTTCTTTTTTTTTAATTATATTTTATTGATTATGCTATTACAGTTGTCCCATTTCCCCCCATCATTCCCCTCCACCCTGCACACTCCCTCCCACCCACGTCCCCCCTTTAGTTCATGTCCATGTGTCATAAGTTCTTTAGCTTCTACTTTTCCCGCACTATCCTTGCCCTCCCCCTGACTATTTTCTACCCACTGCCTATGCTACTTATTCTCTGTACCTTTTCCCCCTCTGTCCTCCTCCCACTCCCCTGTTGCTAACCCTACATGTGATCTCCATTTCTGTGTTTCTGCTCCTGGTCTAGTTGTTTGCTTAGTTTGCTTTTGTTTTAGGTGTGGTTGTTAATATCTGTGAGTTTGCTGTCTTTTTACTGTCCTACTTTTTATCTTCTTTTTCTTAGATAAGTCCCTTTAACATTTCATATAATAAGGGCTTGGTGATGATGAACTCCTTAAACTTGACCTTATCTGAGAAGCGCTTTATCTTCCATTCTAAATGACAGCTTTGCTGGCTAGAGCAATCTTGGATGTAGGTCCTTGCCTTTCATGACTTGGAATACTTCTTTCCAGCCCCTTCTTGCCTGTAAGGTCTCTTCTGAGAAATCAGCTGACGCTTTAATAAAATCCCCAAGGACACTGGTGTGTTTCGGGCAAAGCATGCTTGGTCCACGTTGGCTCAAAGAAAGTTGAACAGGGACGTCCCCCTTGCGTAAAGGATGTGGAAACTAGAACCAACTGTTGTTGCGGAAAACCGGTTGGAGATCTGGAGAAGTATTAACAAGAAGCTTGGAGCTCATGCCGCAGTGAGACGCTGTGCAGGTAAAATCCGGGGGAGGAAGGAAGCCTGTGGCGCGCAGAAGCCCTTTCCCCGGAGGGTGTCTCCCGATTCGGAAGAGGCGGCTGGGACTCGGGGCAGCTCCCAAGGTTGTGAAGAGTTGCTGTAAGTAGATTCTTTCTGTCTCTCTCTCTCTCTCTCTCTCTCTCTCTCTCTCTCTCTCTCTCTTTCTCAGACTAGCCTGTCTTTGTATTATTTTAAGTCTCTGAAATGATACTGAGACAAATCTACTTCTCGTGTCCTGAACTATTTATCTGACTAGCACCCAACTTGGTGGACAAAGTTAACATCTTCCGAGGCCGCAGGTTATGTGTACACGGTTTTAGATACAGCTTCCAACCCCTAAGAAAAGTAACCAGGTAGGGAGGAAGTCAGGACAGCGTTAATGAAAACCAAAAGAATGAGCAGATATAAGAAAGAGACCCATAGGGGAGCCAGAAATTGAAAATATTGGATACCAACTTTATATTAACCATTTTTTATGTTCAAGAAATAGAACAAGATTGAAATTGTGACAACGAAATTAAGTCTATAATAAAGCATCAAGTAGAAACTAAAAAAATATATATATGTGTAATGATCCGTATTAAACACTCAGTGAACAGATTTAACAATAAATTTGAAACTGGGATCGGAGGGAAGCATCCCGAACCACAAGAGAACCCGACCACGACAGAGGCCAAGAGACGCAAGAAAATGCAGAGAAGTTGCGTCAACCGGGAGTCCCAGGGCAAAAAGACAGTCAGGGTGAGCAGAAAAGATAATCTCCTCATTTTCTAAGACTCGTGAGAGTGACGAAGCCATCGAAGCAAGAGACACGCCGCTTTGAAGGCAGCCAGGCTAGGCTGACGGCTCACTTCCCACCAGGAGCAGCCACCAAGAGGGAAGTCGGGAGGGGGACGTCACTCGGAGGGCTGGGAGGGAACACCTGGCCACCGAGACTCCTGTGAACAAGGAGAGCGCTTTCAGGAGTGACAGCGGCCGGAGGTATTTTCAAACAAATACGTATCGGCTGATTCATCTTAGCAGACTTTAATTAAAGAAAAACACTGAGAGAAGATATGTACACACAGCATTAGAATACAGAGAGGCAATCGGTTACGTTGGGAGTGGGATGAGTGGAGTTCAAGGGTTCCAAGATGCTTGCGTCGTTCAAGAAGAGATCAGATAACAAGCGGTATTAAACTCGGGTGAATCGCCGTTGCAGACTGTGACCTCTTAGGAAGCCACGGGAAGAACAGTAAGACTTTGCGCAACCAAACGAAAAGCAGGGGGTGGAAGGGGATGAGACGGAGCCACTGAGGAAATGCAAGAGAGGCAAGAAAGGGGAGAGACAAGGAAACAGCTGTGAAAAGTAGGAAGTACCGCCGGTGTGGTTCGTTCGCAACCTGATGCGTCTGACCTACACTGATGTAAGCAGATTCCGTGTTTCCGTGAAAAGAGCAACGCGCAGCCTAGAAAAGCCGTGTGGGCAGCACTCAGGGCGGGCGAGAGTGGACTGCCAGTTGGGAGCACATGAGGCACAGAGTTTATTTTGTGTCATTTGTTTACTAAGATGGTGTCATTTTCCATGTGGACAACCGTCACCCCACTTTCACCCCCGCTGTATAAAGACAACAGGGCTTTGGAAGTGGAAGCACAAAGAGATGCTCAATGCCGCGCTCACGGAGGAAAACCTGGGGAACCGCGTGAGCGCCGAACAGGGTGAGACCGCGACTAGAGAGCGTTCGTCAGGAGCAAAAGCGTCAGTTCGTCGCGGAATACAAACGCACACACACACTACCACTGATGCTGGACATCCTAACGTTCTAAATATCGTAAAGCAAAATAAACAGGAAACAAAGAGAAATTGAAAGTTTATACTCGCCTCGGGAGGTTTTAAAACAACTTTCTCAGTAACTTAAAATACAAAAATGAAAAATAAAAGGGACCAAGACCCTCTTGAAGAGGACGAGAGAGAGAAATTGCCTCATCAAACACGGGGGCTCATAAAGTTACAGTGAGTGAGGCAGTGCGGCGTTGGGCCCAAGAACGGAGAGATCCTGCCGGGAACCAGGGGAGCGCAGAAGCTAACGATGCGCACCAGACGCCTGTTTGTAGAGCGCCGTGACGCCGCCGTGCAATGGAGGGAATTATTTTTTTAATTAATTGTGCCGGGCCAATTGGGTTTCTATATAAAACCAATAAAATGTAACTCCTATGTCATGCCACGCAGAAAAGCCAATCTCAGGTGGACTGAAATCTAATGTAAAGGGTAACGCAACGAAACTTTGTAAATGATGGGATAATGTGTTCATAAACTTAGGGTAGAGAGCTTTTTCGTAAGTATGACACAGGTTTGTTAAACATAAAAAGAATGAATAAAAGTGGACTTTATCAAAATTAAAAATTTTTCTCATCAAAAGAGAGTGAAACAAGTCACAGGAAAGATAAAGAATCCTTACAAATCAGCACAAAAAATAAAGGCAAACGGCCCAGTAAGAAAGGGGGAAGTGAGCATTCAAATTGCAATGAGATACTACTTCATACTCACCAGAAAAACTCACATTAAAGTGCCGGCAGCACCCACTCAAATTCCCACACCCTGCAGGCGGGGCTGTAAGCCAGGATGGCAACTTTGGAGAACGGTTTGATATTATCTGTCTAAATGCAATACACCTGACCATCCGGCCGGCCCGCTCCTGGGTACGTGTGCAACAGAAGTGTGTCCGCATGCTCGGTGAAAGGCATCTCCGAGGCTGTTCACAACCGCATTATTTACAGTCTGCTCTGAAACAACATGATCCAAAAGATTATCGATGTTGGAACAACGGATGCGCTTGATATAGACGGTGGAAGGCAGTATAACAAAGAAAATGAATAACCCAAGCCCCATCCGACACATGAATGGGTCGCACACACAAGGTGTTGGATGAGAGGAGCCGAACCCAAAGGAATACACACACCACACTTGCGCTTACACAAGGTTCCAAACAGGAGAAGCGCGTGGCGGTGGTGGGAGTGAGGGCGGCGACCGGCCGGGGAAGAAAAGACAAGGAAGGAGGCGGCTGGGAGGGAGCGTGAGAAAACGCCAGGCCGTCTGCAACGACAACCTGTGTCCTAGGTGACGATGAACTGGATGCTCATTTTGTGACAGTTCCTGAAGAGGTGACGTAGGCTTTTCTGTGCCGTGTGACACGTGGCATTTCACTTCTAAGAAGTTTCACACGAGGGGAAATATGGGCCTTGGACATGCCTTACGGGTGAGTCTTCAAGTGGGGGCGTTGTATACAGTCTATCCCAAATGTATTTGATCGCAAAAGTCTTATTTTTTTTTTTTAAGTATTAAAGGTTATCTGGTTTCCAGTGAATAGGCTGAGAATCTCTAAATTACCCATTAGTTCCTAATCATACAGAGCAATCTTTATGCTACAATAGTTATTTTCCAGGAATCAACAAGACAAACTTTGTTTGATAAACATACGTCAACCTTGGTAGCATGTTGTTCTCAAGGTACATACCTGTGACAACCTCGCTGGTAATATTTAGCCGTCAGGATACAGCAGCCTTGGCTGCCGTAACAATATGACTGATGTGCTTAAACAAGGCAGGTAGTTCATATGTATTTTGGAAGTTCTAATAGCAGTCCAAGACTGGTTTGGTGGTTTCACTCTCGCCAGGAACCTAGGCTATTTCTGCCTTCTTATTCCACCACCCTGTCTATACAAGTCCTCCTACTCATGGTCCAGGATGGCTACTGGACCTCCACCCAGCACAATCCACATTCCAGCCAGTGGGATTAGAGAAAGGGGAAAAGGTAGGAGGACCCCTTTTAGGGCACAGACTAGAATTAGCATATATTATTTCAGCTTACTCACCATTGGCCAGAATTTAATCACATGACCATACCTAGCTGCAAGGGAGGCTGAAACGGTGCCGCTGGAAGTTCATATACAGGATTCTTTTACTAAAGGAAGAAAGGAAAGATAGGTACTGGGGGGAAGGTTTTTGGCCCTTTTCTAACTAAACATGTCTAGAAGGAGTTTGAAAAGACGTCCCCTTTTATTGGTATGTCCCATGCACAATAGAAAGACAACATACAGGGAAATCAGAACCCAGGTGAAAGTACAAGGACCTGCAGAGGGGAACAATGGCAGCCAGCTTCAGTGGCACCTCATTGCTGGGGCTCTGGCGAGTTATGTGGTTTAGAAGAAAGCAGCAATCTGGACAGAGTCCACCTTTGACCCAACGCCTAAGCCGCTGGTTCCCCACAAAAGTGCTGCAGAGGATGCTGGGACCAGGTGCCCAACACGCGTGAACACCCATGGGCATGAATGAAACAGGGTGGAGCGTGGGGGCCAGCAAGACCTGGGTGTGAACCTTGGCATGGCCGCTTCCTGTGCGGTTAACGATCTGCTCACCAGGACCAGCCGGACCAGCCGAGCCGCACCCAGACACGTTTGTGAGACCTTCTGTCCGGGCCGGTTACCTCCCCCCACGAGTCCAATCTCGGAGCACAAACATCGTTGCTGCCGAAACCGTGCTGCTGCGAGGCAGCTAATTAGCTGCGGCGCGCCGAGAGGGGCCTAACAAAAGGCAGCCTGTGCCTCTGAGCTCGCGGGGTCTCATTAGGGAAGCGGGGCCGGGTGATTATTTATATCACCTCTCTAATTAAAATTCTGAGAGCTAATTACAGCGATCCGTCAGCATTTCACGGCACCAGGGCTGAAGACCCGAGCTTCCTCCCCGTCCTCTCCTCCCCGTCTCCTGTGGGACCCGCGCCTTTCCTCTCGAACATTCCGCGTGCTCTCCTGCTCCCAGAGCCCGACTGGGGTCCCTGCTTTTCCTCGGGTCCCAGCTGCCAGTCGCTGTGGTGTGTCACCCCTGAAGCGGGAGGAGGACCACCACCGATCGCTCCGTCCTAATAGCGCGGCCGTCCAGATAAATATTTGTCAAGCAGGAGGCTCAGGCGCCGCTGGGCCCCACGTCCCGGGGTCCCGGTTCCGTCTCAGCCTGGTCCTCTTGGCCAGTGCCCCACGCCCGGGCCTCTAGGTATCTCCTGTGAACACTTCTGTGATTAGTAGCCCTTCGTTCCAGCAGCAGATCAAACAGGGAGAAAAGACCAAATATTGGAAATTTCCATTTAATTAAAGGAGCAGTCCTGAGAAGTCTCATCGGACGGGCCCTCGCAAGGAATTGCTGAGCCCTGGATGAGGCGACACAGAGAACCTCCACCCTGGCAGGGGCCTGGTGACCACATCATGACCATCACCATGAGGCCACCATCATCATCATCACCCCAGCACCCTGGTGCTGCAGTCCCCGAGGGGTGCCCAGTGCCGCCCCCCCTCCCCCCCACTGTGGGCACAGGCACGCCTGCCCACGTGGACGCCACCCGGGCCCGCTTCCAGCACCCGCCATATGCCGCTTCACAGGATGGAAATGCTTCTGGAAATTGTTCTGTAGATTGGATCTCAAATGCCCCGAGGAAGCCGAGTTTTCCAGGCGTGCGCGTCTGCAGGGACTTCTGATTCAAAACGACATCTGGCAGGAGCTTCTCGCTAAGACTCTGGATGGTGCAGAAGGAAGAAAATTCATGCCACCACCCGGAGCGCCAGTTGACAGCCACCGCCTTCGCTGGAATCAGGGGGAACGTTCTCTATTTTTACAGCCAAGGATGGTGGGTGGAAAGGCGTCATGGGTGGACTGACTTCCCTGCATCGCTCAAGTTTAAGAGGCTTGCTTGGCTGAAAGCAGCTGGCAGCTTTTGCCACGCACCCTCGGGCCGTGTCAGCGGGACAGCTGTCCCTTTACTGTCCTGCTTCTTCGACCACAGGCATGCCCCACTCTCCACAGCAGGAAGTGCAGTTCCCCCCAAACTGCAGGACAGGAAGTAGGGGGGAAAATCGGGGTTGCTCTGGGGTGACCCACACCCTACCCCGCAGGGTGGACCGCAGGGAACGGGCCCCAGAGAAAATGCCACCCCAGCCCCTCAGAGCCACTTACGGGGAGGACACTGGGACATTGGCTATAATCCACGCTCAGTTTCCTTCCTCCCATCTGCACTTCCCAGGATGGGTGCCAAATGGCACGCAGGTACGGAGCAAACTGGATCGAAAGCAAGGAGTGCAAAGGTGTGTGTGTGCAAAAGCAAGACGTGTGTGTGTGCAAGTACCAGGGCAAGGGATGTTCTTCTGGACTGGGAATTAGCACAGAGTACAAGAAGCAGATTTTTATTGTGGAGAACAAATGTCTGGGGCCCCTTCATGCCTCGGGAATGTGCGTGCCATCGCGTGGAACTGAGTCATGGCTGCGGGACCTGCGTTGGCTGACGGTGGGTAAGATGCGTGAAATGCATCATTTTCCGTTGAAAGCCTCAGGGGTCGGTGTGCGTTTAACCTCTGCCTCCCCCACATCACTACCACCATGGCCAGTGAGGTTCCAGAGAGTTCTGAATGTGGGAATGACATGAGCAAAGACACAGGCGATCAGCCATAGGTGTGTAAGTGAGAGAGAAACACACGTGTTCTCCATCCCTGGGACCAAGAGACAGACTTTGCGATGGAGTCACCTAGTGGGTTTAAGCAGACACGTGCTGAGAAACACAGCTGGTGGAGAAAACTATGAAGCTGAGAAATATTAACGAGTCGAAGCCGGGGTAGCTCTTTCTACATCAGACAAGACACACGGGAAGGCAAAAGCCAAAGGCAAAGAGAAGGTCTTGAAGTAGCCCGAGGGCAAAGGCAGAGGGGCCTCCACGTGGCCTGTTTGGAAAGCCGTCTATTCGCAGCGGCACCTGGGTCCTGCGTCACCGGAGAATTTCTTCCATCAGTGACGCCTGCGAACGTACGACGTTGCGTGGGGTGTGAACGGGCGTCCAGGGTGAAGACAAAGGAGTGACAACTTCAGAAAGAAAAAAGAAACGAAATCCACTTTCAGCAAAATCTTACTGGAGGAATCTTAATGGGATTAGCTCGTGACGCAAAAACAAACAATTCCAGATGGGCGATCTAAAATGCAAGATGAAGTAAAACGCAAGAGCAAAAAATACGGGGAGTGTAAATAGTCGCTGCCTGTAGCGAGTGACTGTCCTGCGGGATTGAAAATAGATTTACCACGTGTGACAGATGCAGCGTGTGAGGCAGGCATGCTCAGGTCCAAGGGTTCCAGGAGTCGCTGTGGGACGGGAGATGACTGAAGAGCTGCCGATCAATTCCGTAATTGGCAAAGTTAAATACGTCTGTCATCATTTCTGCGGAACCACCGGAGGGGCAGAGATGAAGCCTGTAACTTTCTAAGTGTCCCGGGGCGGGGGAGGGGGGGAAAAGAAGGAGCAAGCAAACCAATTCAAAGGACAATGTTAACAAAAGCAGATGGTGAAAAGAAAAGGAAATGTCAGGAAAAAAGCAGAAAGAATGGAAGAAGGCAGTGTAAAATGAATACAGATGTATCAATACTCGCAGCTGCGTTTGGGGGGCACAGGCAGCATGTCTGAAACCAGAGGTCACAGTGGGGGAAAGCGGCCAAGGCCCGCCTGCGGTGGCCGCGGAGCGAGCACGGCGAAATGAGGGCGTGGTCGGCATGCGGCATGAGATGCACCCCGGACGTCAAGGACTTAGGGCCAGAGGAAAGAAGGTAAAAATAATCTCATGCGCGATTTTTATATTGATAATAGGCTGAGAGGACACTATTTCAAAAATATGGGGTTAAATAAAATAGGTTATTAAAATTGATTTCACCTGCTTCTTTTTATGTGTGTCCATGAAGCTACCAGGAAATTTTTAATTTCGTCTGCGATCTGCAACCTGTTTGCGGGGTGAGAGAGTTTCGTCACATCGGACCGTCCAGGGCCCCAAACGCCACCGTGAGGAGTGTGATGGTGTGGGAAGGAGGTGGCAGCGATGAGACCAGACTGCTGTGTTGGGATTTTAGAGGGTTAACAAGCATCTCCCGTATTTTTTTCTTAAGTCCGAGGCAAAAGTCAAACACGTGGAAATAAATATGCTGGTTTTATTCCTTATGACGGCTGGATTTTCAAGGAGAAAACTGTAGGTCTGTAGCTGCATGGGCTTGTGAACCACTCACTGAAGGGTTAAATCCGCCCCTCAGAGACCGCGGAGTTCAGGGTCCCTCAGCGTGGCAGCATGAGACGGATGTGCCCTGTGGCCAGAAGGATCCCAAAGAGCGGAGAGAAGGGAACCACTCGGAATGAGGATGCCCGGCTCCATCTCCTAACCTTGCCCACCCCTCCCGGGAGGAATGAGACAGCAAGAGAGGCGACTGAGGGGCCAGCAGCTGGGAATGCCGGGGCGCCACGCCGCTCCGAGAGAGTCTCCGCCGATGCCGTTCCCAGCTGTCCGGTGCTCGCTCACTCGGTGCCTTAAGCCACGTGTGTCTGAGGCCTCCTGTCTTTGCAGCGCAGGGTGTGGGATGGTCAGCTCGCTCTGGCTCCTCAGGGTTTCAGGAGGCTGAGCGCCAGGTGCCGGCTGCCCCGAGGTTTTGTCTGGAAGCCCGGGAAGGACCCAGTCCGGAGGCCACTGGCGCCCACCCGCAGGCCAGGTGCTGGCTGTGTGGGGATAGGGGTCTGTGCACGGTCAGCGGTATAAATGGAAGCGGAAGCCACGAGGTCGCCGGGTTTACCCACCCAAGGATCGCCGCCGCAGAAGCGAGGGGAGCTGGTGCCCTGCAGAGGAGCGGGTGCCCACCACACCGAGCCCTGCCTGGGCCAGGCGGAGGCCGGGCAGCCGCGCCCTTCACTTCGGCGGGGGGCGAGTGCGGGTCCCACGGAGACGTGATAGCCGGGCCAGGCTTCCGACTTCCGGAGTGGGCACTGGCGGGTTGAGAAGCAGGCACAGCAGCGGAGGCAGCTCTTGGAGAAGGAGTGAGCGTGGAAGGCAGATGTTCACGGCAGGAGCTGGAGAAAAAGGTGAGGTCCAGGGCATTTTAGTGAGGACTGAACGCTCTCGCCTGGTTTCCCTGCTGGTGAGAAGGGCTTGGATAAAATCACGCGAGTAGGACTAATTTGGGATTAGCGTTGGAGAGAAAGCAGGAGAGACGAAGAAAAGGCCAGAGGGTTCGAACAGGGACAACCTTCCCCCGTGGTAAATAGCCCCTTCACTCAATGGGTTATGAGTGGAACGAAGGAAGGGGGGTGGAGGGTGGGGGAATCGGGCGCACAGAACTGACTTGGAAGAGGGGTTTCCACCCACTGGTGTTGTCACATGCGTCCATGGGGCACCAGACCGGGCCGGGAGTTGGGTGATGACGCGGTGGGGATGGGGGTGCTGGGGATGGGGGAGTAACCAGGCACTGTGATGCCAGGGTTTGGACGGCCTCCAAATGGGCAATGAAAGGGGGGACACCCCAAACCACGTACCCACGCCCCACTGTGAGAAAGGCACCCACCAGGCTGCCAAGCTGGGCTTCTTACGTCTCCAAAACCCTAAGTATTCCGGACACTCAGCAGCAGGTGGGTGCCAGGAGTTCCTTTGCCCGCCCCCCCCCCACAGCCGTTGTACCCTCAAGACTGCGTGCCACCCGCTGCGTCTCTGTGCCTCTCCTTCTGGCCCCCCTCACCCGCCCACCGCCACCCCTCTGGTCCAGCCACTCGGCGGTCTCTGCGCTTTCGACACCGTGCTGAGCAGAACGGGGGGAAACAGAGGAGAAAGAGGGGAGGTTCCCCGGGGGGACGAATCTGTCCTGGACACTGGAGGTAAGGAAGGGCCTAGGTGCACCCCTTAAACAGGCTAACTTGAACCCCCTGCTCCCCTTCATTCTTTTCCCACCCTCTTCCAGCCGGACAAAGGCGCTTGCAGGAGAAATGTGTGTGCGCTTGCACTCCATGCATCTGATAAACAGGAATCTTTACCCACTTGGTTTTGTCCGAGGAGGTTTTTATGGGCTGAATGTTTCTGCTTCCCTCCGTTCACGTCAAAGCCCCCTCCCCGGAGTGTGGTGGCTTAAGGAGAGGATACCTCTGGGAGGTGATGAGTTGGGTGGGGCCCACGGTGGGATTAGCGCCCTTACCAGCTGGGACACCAGAGAGACGGCAAGACGCAGCTAGGAGGTGACCCTGTGCGAACCCGGAGAGAGTGTCCCCAGAACCTGACTCCGACGCCACCCTGCTGGCCTCTCCGACATCCGGCCCCCAGAACCCAGAGACGTCGGTGTCTGGGGTTTCAGCCCCCCCAGCCCGAGGTGTGGTGTCGTTTTGTTACAGGAACACAAGCTAATAGTGTAGCTTACAATTTAAAAATAACAATAAACCTAAAGCAAGAGAACCCCGGTGTTTAATTATGTTCATCATTTTTCTTACTGTTACTGTCACTCGGCTTAGGATGCCAGCAGAGCTGCTTTCTCTTTCATTCAGTGTCTCGACATCCTACAAATATTCTATGGGAAGCATGCATTTTTTTTAAAGTACAAAGAAGTCAATATTTTTCCCGTACTGTTTTACCAGTTAAAAAGGGGGAGCTATTTATCCCTACCAGGCATCTGGAATGAGGCTGCTTCTGCAATAGGGCACTAATTTTAGGGCTAAATACTTGGGGGGGGGCGGAGCCCCAAAGGGAGATTTTTGCGTCTGACCAAGGCGGCTGCAGAGGAACCTGGAGCTGCCTCCAGGAGGACGGTGCAGAGACCTGGTGAACTCGACACAGGGCCAGCGCAACGGGGGTGGCGGACCCCTGCAGCGGGGACGAAACGCGGCTATTGTCTGTGTGGACCCTGCTTCTGCTTCCCTCTCGTGGAAGCGGGGGCGGGGGAGGGTGTTCTGTCTTGCCCTCATCAGGACGCCTCACACATGTTTTAAGTATGAAGTGGTCTCTGAAGGTCCAGCAGGACCCACAGACGGGCTGGGAGAAGCTAGAACAAGCAGTTTGCTGTTTTCATAGATGAGCCCCGTGAACACATCAAAAGCCCCCAGGTGAGTAACTGATTTTTATACGTTGTATACATAAAATATATAAACTATAAAAGATATATCTATTTTGCCGGCAGGCAGAAAGTTCTGGAAATGAGCCACGTAAGAAGCAAGCTCCCTTTTCCAGACGCCGTGTGAATTAATCTAGACAGTGAGAACATGTGAGTTTTCTCATCTGTTCCCTGGAGTGTGCGGTCAGGAGTCCAGGGCAGGAAGCCAGGACTCCGGTCTCATCCACGCAGGGGAGCCACGGACGTACTCACCGAGGCCCGTGCGCCCCACGTGGGGCTCTCGGGAACCTGCAGCCCGAGTGGTCGGGTCCCGGTGCTGGGGCGAGCCGGGATGGCCGGGAAGCGGACCGTCAGTGGGACGGAGCCACACGGCTGGCTGGCACGACCTGCGCCTGAGGCACGGTGCTGACCATGCCCCACCTCCTGTAACTTTCCAGAAGGACTGTCAGAGCTCGGAGCTTAGGGGATCCCCAAGGAGAACCCTCATTCCCCCCCCGGACAACACAGGGGGCAGCGGAGAACGCAGGGGTGTTGGGCCTCGTCAGGACTGGGTGCGTCACCGTAACTTTGCCCTCTCGGTCGCGTGTCCTCGGGCAGATGTCGGCACTGTCCTGTCCTTCAGAGCAGAGTGTGATGCCAGCGACTCCGCAGTGGGAGGAAGGGGTCTGATGAGAAAGGGGCGCAGGCAGGGCTCCCGGCGCGCTGCCTGCGGGGAAGGGCCCCATCTCCACTGGAGCCTGGCTGCATTGCTGAGGGAGAAGAGAGAATCCCAGCCGTGAGCACCAGGGGCACCCACACCAAACAACCCCAGGTGATGCCCTTCCCCAAAGAGGCCAAACCACCAAACGGGCTCACAAGGGCTGTGGGGAAACCAGCCAGGAAAATGGGACGAGAAAGGGCGTGGACCTCGGACAGGTTGGAGAAGGAAGATGGGCCCGGGGACAACGTGTGTTCCTCCAGTGAACACAGCCCACAGTATTTTTCTTTTTTTTTTTTGTGGGTCATACTCATTTGCCAGCGCTGAGAACACATCATCCGCTGTCACGGACCTTGCACCATAAGTCACGTCCAGAAGGTCTTTATCAGGCCCAGACAAGGATCAGGAAAAATGAGCTGCAGGGAAGGCGCGAGATGCCCTGCCTCCCGCTCTGGAAAGTCAATCTTCGGACGCAGGGCTTGAATCCCCGGGCTAATGAGCTCATTCTTAATCCGCTGCCTCCGGGACAGCTTCCGCCAGCCTTTCATCAAACGGGAGACAGGCCGGCGGCCACCGTGAGCGATCGCGCCTTCATTGTTTCCATCAGCATCCCGACGTGTGTGTGGGCGCCTCTGTCTCTCCCCTTTCTCTGGGGGCGGGGACAATGCTGCCCGTGGGTGGGGCGGAGGTTCCTTCCAGGGTCTCTTCCCTCCACTTCAGCGGGCGCCCTCGGTCCACCAGAGGAACGCCAGCCTCCCCACCAAACCCGCACTCAAGTGGCGGCGAGATCTCTCGGCTTCTCCTTGAAAGGTTCTCCATCAAAGTGATTTTGATGGCCTTTCTGGTTTGGCTTTGTTTTACGTTCAAGCTGTCCTATCAAAATGCTGGTGATAAATCATAGGAACAGCAGAGATGACATGAAACAGGAAGAATTAACTCTTCCACTTCCCAAACGGAAACCCTTCCTCCAACTCCGCCCCTTGCCTTGAGCGGGCTTGGAGAAGGCGGCCCGGCTCGCCCCGACCTACAATGCACCCAGCCTGCCAAGATCAGGGCGCTGAGAGAGTAAACGCTGAGGTTCATGATTTTCACCCCGGATGCATTCCTGCCCGTACCGCTCGCTGAGAGCCCTCTGTGCCTTGGGGTGCCCTCCTGGGGCTCCCCACTCAAGGACGGGGGCCGAGGATCTGGACGGGTACTGGACGGAGGAGTCCATATCTGTATTGATGTCCACGTGCCGCTGGGGAAACTAGGGCTTGGCAGAGACATCCCCCCTTGCTCCCCAACCCCCGGCTCTGCCGCCGGCATCGCTCACACTCCACGCCCCTGCCTGTCTCCAGGCTGCCTCTCTCAGTTGCCTGCGCAGCTGTCGGGCATTCGGTGGAAATGCCATGTCCCTCCACCAAGCCCCAGGCCACACGCAGTTCACCGGACCCCGTTTGCTATGTTAACGTGAGCGGCCTGGGGCTGTGACAGGGGACAGCTTCCCTCTGCCTCGTCACCCCAACCCACCCTCCCCTCCAAGACCAGTCGGACTCGAGTGCAGGAAGCCGCCCTTGGTGTAGCCCACCCCGCTCCACCTGGGACCACCTTACACACCCCCACCCTGCCTCCCAGTTCACCTGGTTAGGTAAGTCGCCATGTAGACACTCTCCAGAGTCACCGGTGAGCCTGGTGGCCCATGTAGGGAGACACCGGGGCCCAAGTACAGGAATTTGGGGTGCTAGGGGCAGGGATGGGGCCCAGGCATCTGCATTTTAAACTTTCCGGGAGATTCCATCCCCCGGCAGAGACAAGACCCCCACGGCAGTGCAGCTGCACCCTGGGGTCACGTGGGCTGAGGCGGGGCCTGCGTGTGGGGACTCCTCAAGTCTTCCCACGTGGTTCTGTTGCTAAGGTTGGTGGAGAGCCACCGCCTTGGACTTTCTCAACTGTGTGGCTGGGCGTGAATGGAGCCTGGGACCTCATGGGAGGGTTTGCTTCCCTCTTTCTGAAGGAGGGTGGAGCCCTGGGGACGGCAAGGACTGGAAGCCGCAGGGGAGGAAGCCACTTTTTCTGCCTGCCGGTGGAGGTTCTCCAGCCAGGGCTCCGTAAATTACAGGGAGAGACAAGAGAAAAGCAAGCCGGAGTTTAATTACGCGTGCATGAGACACGCACTCAGGAGACCCGGTGACGAGTAATCCGGAGGGGTGTTTAGGCCTCAGGCTTACATAAAACCACAGCCACAGAACAATGGATCGGTGGCGAAGTGACAAGGCAAAGGAAGAGAGAGGACTCCCTAGGGTGGCAAACTGCGGGACGGTAAACGCATGGCGGACGAGAGCGAGGTTGGGGGCCTGGTCTCTCTGGAGCTGTCTCGGGTGCCGGTCAGGGTCAAGTGTTGTCTCCGGGGCTGAACCTCTGTCCTTCCTGGTAGAGAGGGGCAGGGGTCACCGTTCAAATTTATGTCCTCCATGTTTGGGTAGATTTGAAGGGCAGAGAGCTTGTCTCGTATCTGCTTCTTCTCAATTGTCTTCAGCTCGAAACAATCCTCATGGCAAAGTGGCAGAGTTGGGGCTGCGTGTTCTGTTGGCCTTCAACGCTCTCGCTGGTTCAGCCTCGTCCCCCGGGGCTCCCACCTCCGTGCGTGGTGGAACACGCGTGCCCGTCTGACATTCCTCTCCGCAGGGCTGGACCCAGGTTCCGTGGGGCCTCCTGTCTCAAGTGGGGGAGGGGTCCTCTAGAAGAAAGAGAATTCCACATTATGCAGAGAAATTGCAATTTCAGGGCTGACATTCAAGCTTCCTCAGGTCCAGGGCAAATGCAGGTCTCCTGCCCCCAGGTGGGTCTGCTGGCGTTTCTAACAGCCTCCAGCTACCTCTGCCAGTGGACACGTGTATTTCGATGTATCCGTTGTGCTGGGACCGGGGCCCATGCTCTGCCTTTAGGGGCTGTCCCCGACCCTGGCCTTGCACTAGGAGATATTTCTTCCTGCGTCACAAGCAGAGGAAGCTCGGGAGGAAAGGTCATTTATTCCCCAGAGGACTCACGGGGCTCGGCAAGAGGCATCAGCCTTAATATATGGAATGCGTTTTGCCGAGACCGTGACAGTCATTAGCAATGCGCCTTCGGTGTCATTGCCCCGGAGCCATCCCGGTGAAGGATGTGTGCTCCGAGCAGACAGGAAGCATTAGAGCTCCCGAGCTGAACTGGCCAGCCGGAAACGCCGTCGCGCTTTATCCTTGGGAGGAAATTAGGCCATTGGCTGGAGGACACAAGTTCAGTGTCGTTGTTAAAGGAATCTGACGGGGCCATAAATTAGTGAAATGTGTATGGTGGGTATAATTCAATATGTAAAAGCATTGATCTCTCCCCTACAAGTCCAGACGGAGAATTCCGGGCACTGGGGAGAGACAGGACCTCAGGGCCAATGACATCAGAGGAATGTCAAGGGACCAATGACAATCTTGCCTCATCAGGAGCCCTTCCCATGAGCGCACACATGCTCACACACCCACATGCACTCACATGCTCGCACACTCACCCATGCACACACCCATTTCGAGACTCAGCTCAGGTCTGAGCTGGCTATGTCCTGTCTTAGGCTCCTGTCCCCTCTGAGCACAAGCTTCCCAGGACAGGCACCGTTTGTGCTAATCCTTCCATCCTGGGTGCTCAGCAGAGAGCCTGGAGCAGAAGGGGCATGAGGAGCTGCTGTGTGGATGGATGGGTGGGTGGATGGGTGGGATGGGTGAATGGATGGGTGGATGGGTAGATGGATGGGTGGGTGGATGGATGGGTGGATGGGTGGGATGGGTGGGTGGGTGGAT